>CAKNWW010154218.1:0-17125 GCA_932074435.1 Andricus kollari | reverse complement strand
ATAAAATTTACAATTGATGCATTTGCAGGTTATTTCTTTCTTTGTTGCTTTAAATCAGCCTCCTGTCTCCGAGAGTTGAAAATGGCCCATGTGTTGAAAACGGCCAGCGATGGCGCTAGTAGTAACGTTGCTCTGGGTGTTATGACAGTTATATGGCTTTTGTCATGTAGAGTCGTTACAAACTTTTAAAAATGCAGTGTTTTATGTTTTCTTATCGAATTAATTATGCCGACGTGTATCGCTCCGGGTAGCAAATCCGGTTATCAAAGTGAACTCCGAGAACCCGAAGATCCCGAATATGAAAAAATTCATTTTTTCGCCGTTCCAAAAGACCCAGCTATTATTGTCGCATTATATTGTAAAACAGCAATATACAAAAAAATGTGTTCTTCATCACTGTATTTAAAAGTGTTTAAAATAACCGGGACTGATACAAAATAACGAAAAAATTGATATCAAAACCACAAATTAACGAAAGAAATACTGAAAATATAAATTAACGAATTGCAAATCTGACAAAATTATAAAATTGCCGAAACATAAAATAAATGAATTGTGAAATCTCCATAAATATTTCAATTCCTGAAATTTAAATTTGCCGTAAATAATTAATTAATTAATGATTAATTAAAATGTCTGTTTTATTTATAATTTCTTAATTTTTTTTATTTAATTTTCATAATTCGCTGATTGTATAATTCGGCAATTTTATAATTCAGACTTGAAGTCGTTCAATTTTATTTTCCGATATTTTTAAATTCGAGATTTTATTTGCTGTCGATTAAAAATATTGTAGTTATTTGAAATGTTGGACATTTTATAATTCGGTAATTCATATTTTCGACAATTTTTTTCATTAATTTGTGTATTCGTTATTTATTTTTTCATTATTTTGTATAAGTTAACCTGATTCTACACTATCAATAAAAAATTATTTTTAATTGTTTTTGATATTTATTTTGTAACTTGTATGCATTTTTCCTATGGTATTGCATGGTTTTATAGAGCAAAGTTACTACTAGCGCCGCCACCGTCCGTCTTCAAATCTCATGACACATTTTTTACATTGAGCAGTACAGTGGAAGCACCCCCTGGTTTAAATCATCGACATATAGAAATGGACCGATAACGCTGTGGAAAGCACGGAAATGGGCTTAGGTAGACCTGTCTCTTTCTAGATAAAGCTGATTGGTCGAGAGCATTTTCGATGGGTGGAGCTTGATGAAGCACAGGTCCCTGCATTGGACAGTTCTGAAATAGAAAAAGGCAGATGTACCTCTCAAATGTTTTCTCTCTCTCTCTCAAGCTCATTTCAATTCTCTCCACACACTGTAAAAAAATCAACGAAATTTTACATCGTCAGACGTGGGAAATAAAAGGACCCTGCACGAACGTGGTAACTTTCCGCGACAAAAGATAAAATCCCACTCTCTTGGGAATTTTAAAATTTCGACAGTAATATTTCCATCTAGTGGTGAAATTTCAAAGCTACTAATGGGGTTTTACCTAGCGACAGTAACAATAACCTAAAAATGTCATGGGAAAACTTTAAAATGAATCCTTTGCACATATGACTTTCGTCTTTAATTGCTTTCTGTACATTTTTGCAGTACTTATAAAGTACACAGATTATTTCCGATTCAAATATAAATTATTCTACATACAAAAAGAGAAGAAATTTTGGTTATGTTTCTACAAGCTTGTAGTCCTAGGACGCCGAGACGCTTCAAGCATTTCCCTCATAAGTGTATTCAAATTCACTTAATATATATCTCTATTTCTGTAGAAACAGAAAGAAGGACAATTTTTTGACACGCTTTGACACGTATACCGAATAAACGATTAATTTCGAAGTTACATTGGATTGATTCGTCGTTATCTACAATAAAATATTTTATTATTACAACACTTGTTAACGTCCCACATGGTAATATTCCGCTTGGTACCGTGGAAACTTGCTGCTTTAGTCCGTAAGATTCCAATGACAGTCGGCGGAAAATTACCTCGCTAGTGCAGGGTCCTTTTATTTCCTTCGACCGACGGTGTAATTTTCAGCAACTAAAGTGAAATAACATGCGCTGCCGCGGCGTATTTTACGCATCAGTGTAATTTTACCACGACAGAATATGTGAAATTTCGAGAACATTTTTTACAGTGCAGCGTTATCGGTCCATTTCTATATGTCGATGGTTTAAATGAATATATTTTGGTGAGGTAAAGTCTCAAGTTGGAAAAAATCACAAATAATTTATTTTAAGGTTATGTCTTTCTTTTTTGTTGGGAAGGAAGTTAATATTTTATAGCGGAAAAAGGCTAAGCGAGAAATAAAATAGGCTAATAATGCAATATTTAAGGTTATGTCCTCCCTCTACGATGAGAAATGAATATCTTATGACGGAAAAGGGCTAAGTTAGTAATAAAATGGACAAATAATGCATGTTTAGGTTTTGTCTTATAGGTATTCCGTTTTCTCTTGTCTAAATATGAAATAGTGTATTTTTTATGGAAAAAGATTGATTGACTAGAATTAAATTTACAATTAATGCATTTGTAGGTTGTTTCTTTTTTGTTCAGTGTGAAATAAATATTTTATAAAAGGAAAAAGTAAATAAGGGAAAAAGCAAAAAAGGCAATGTTTTCGGTTGTGTCCTCCCTTTTTAGGTGAGAAATAAATATCCTATGATGGGAAAGAGCTAAGTTAGTGATAAAATTCACAAATAATGCATTTTTAGGTTATATCTTAACCAACCGCATTGGCTGCGCGCTAAATCTCGACTCGGGAACAGTCCAGATGGCAAGCCATTTCGAGCGCGGATAGCACTCGGATGGGTGACCATCTGCGGCTGAAGTGATTGTGTGCATTCTCTGGGTAGGGTCGAATGTCTGCCTTCAAACTCGACTGTCAAAAAACCGGCTGAACTGGAAAGGTGGTTTTCTGCAGTTTTCCTTTCTCCTGGCCAATCGTCCAGGCAAATGTGAGTACTTATAATAAAATAGGATGCAACCGCGGTTTTTCGCTGGTTATAACTCAACTCATACAGTGATTCTAAGTCCACCTGAGTGAAAGAAAAATGTTCATAGGCGCAAACCCAGAGAAATGGAGTCGTCTGACGGTATATGTACTCATGCTAAAGGACTTAAATGATACTGTAGCAGCGAGAGTGACCCATGTATTGACCTCTGTTTCACAGTGTTTTAAAATAAAAATCATAGTACAATAGGTTTTAACGGCAGTACTACGGGACTCCCGACTAAAGAAAAGTCAGGAATCGTCAGAAAAAAAATCAGGACTTCCGACCGTTTCTGAATACTTTTAACTGTTACGTTTCTTGACAGAAATCGTTAGGTAAAGTCAGAATTCATGAGAAATGTTCAGAAATCGACAGTGCTTGGGTTCGAAGGATAATCCTTACATTAGGGGTCCAATAATAGAATGCCATAACACCAAATCCCTTTTATATTTCCCAGGTCATTTATATTATTTATTTATATTTATTTATGCATATTCTCTTTTTAATTATATTTAATTATCAATATTTATGTACTAAATGACTCTGAAGGTGAATCTGAAAATTTTGTCCGTTTTGACCTATCTCTTTCTCTTTACAAGATACATTATATTTATCCTAATTAAAAAATTGTCATGCAAATTTTTAGATATTTGAAATCGTTGAACCCCGTAGATTCTGAGTTTCTAACTTTTGAATCTGTATATATGCAACATTGAAAAAAAATTATTTTCAGTTTTTAATCCTTTTGGGTTGGCCTACCTGCGGTCCTAGCCGATGAGCTACCTGCTGGGGTGTGAAATGTGAATTAGCATGTCTTCAGAAATAGTCACACTCGTCAGGAATGTTCAGGATGTTCAGGAATCCTTAGAACTTCTGACCATTTGTAGCTATTCCTGACTTTTTTTAGTAGGGCTTATATCGATCAGCCTATAAACTAGACAATAACAATAATAATAGACGTTATATCTTCGCTTGTAGTGAGAAATTAGTGTTTCTTTGTATAAAAAGTTGACATGACCAATGAAATGCACAACAAATATAATTTTAGGTTTTCTCTTTTTGTTAAGATTTCATTGCGCATTTTTTTGTGAATTCATTAGTGAATTTCATTGGTTATTCAATATTTTCCCATCAAAAAATACCATTTAATAGAGAGAAAACGTAAGACCTACAAGACATAACCTAAAATGCATTATTTGTCAATTACATGTCTAACTTAGCCCTTTTCCGTCATAAGATATTCATTTCTCATCGAAAAGGGAGGACATAACCTTAAATGTTGCATTATAAGCCTATTTAAGTTCTCGCTTAGGACTACTATTATAATTTATTATTAATCTATTAGACTATTATAATGCGTTAATCAATCTTTTTCTATCAAAAAACTACCGTTTAGTCGAGAAAAAACGGAAGAGCTACAAGACATAACATAAAGATGCATTATTTTTTAATTTTATTCCTAACTTAGGATTTTTCCATAATAAAATATTAATTTCACTACGAAAATATGCGAAGTAACCTAAAAATAAATTATTAGTGAAATTTATTGGCTATTCAATCTTTTTCTATCAAGGAATAATAATTTTGGAATAGAAAGGGGAGATATAATCTAAGAGTGCATCATTTTTATATTTTATTAGTCATTAAATATTGTTTTTATTAAAGATTTGCATATTTTATTTGTCACTTAGTCCTTTTTTGCAAAAAATACTCATGTTTGCCCAGAAAATGGGAATCTAACATAAAATGACATATCAATATGTAAATATTCTATTTGTCATCTCATCTTATTAGTTTTCTTATATTGCCTTGAAGAAAAAAATATTAATATTGTTAATTTTAATTATTAACAATTTGATAGTTGTACAGAATTGTGTTTTCTGTGTCTTTGCTGCATTTAGTTTCCCTGCTACTCGTACTTCATATGTTGATCCAGTCCATTTGAACCAACACTTCTTACCGACTTTTATCACTTTTTTTATCCTGTTCTCTTATATCATATAATACGCGCCCGATGAATTACAGTCAGAAGATAACCGCGCCTGGGACAAATTATGCTTTGGAGAATCCATGCAAGGGCACAACTTCACCCTACCATAAAATTAGTGTTATTTATGGTTTAGTCGATAGACCTGTAAAACTGGCTGATGTTAGGTTCCACGAAGAGAACTTAGATCTTCTGCAGAAAACACTGGAAAAAATTGCTATCCATCTGATTTGTTAAAAACTAAAATCGCTGTAAGCTACAAACACATAATTAATTCACAAAAAACTATATCCACGCAACCTAAAGATAAAATTAAAAAGAAAACAAATGTGAATGCGTTTATAAACATACATGTAAGAATGGTAAAAAAAAACATAGATTGGTCAAACCAGCCGACCTTTGCACACAAGGAAAAGGGGACACGAAAGATCTATTGAAAACAACGAAACAAAGACAGCCATAGCTAAACATGCTTATGACTTTGCACATAACTTTGACTTCGATTTAAATAACGTTGAAATTTTAGAATTGGAGCCTAATCTTGATAAACTTTTAATATTATAAATGATACATATACAACGAGATAACAAATCTATTAACTTCAGATCAGACATTCAAGGCTTAAGTACCATATACAATAATTTAATTCCCAGGCTTAGGACCTATATACGTATATATGACGCGAAATTAACCCCACTTTAATTCCATACAAATTCGCAGTCATGTCGCTATAATTTAACATACCACAAGACTCTGCTACTTTATTTTATAAAAAATGTAGAATATATAATAAGTTGCTCTAGGATTTATGTCCTGTAAGTATAGATACGCTAAAATATATGTTTTCTTCATAAACCGTATTCACATAACTCTGTTTTACTTCTAGACGAGACAAACATTTTATCAAATTTTAGGGTTATGACGATCCAACTTTAAAATTTCAACTATTTCAAAATGATAACTATGTACAATCTTCCAAACAACTTTTTTAATTTCCGTTAACTAATAATAAGGTAAGCACAATGTATTGTATATACTTAATTGTATTACTTTAACTCTATTTTAAGTCAAAACTTTTTTAACCAAATTTTGTATTCTCTACAGAACGACGCCTTGAAAAGAACTCTGATCCAAATCGAAAAATGTCGGCAATATTGAAATAAAAATATCAAAAACCGGAAAAGGCATTCACTACATTAATATTCTAAGATACCGAAAAAAATGAAGAAAAAAAAATTAAAACATAATAATGTATTATTCTGCATAAAGACGGAAAGAGATATAAATATAAATTCTACAATAGGCCCGAAAAACATATCATGTATGAAAATGTCATATTATAACATAAAAATTATTTTTCTAGAATGAAATACTGATAAGGACCCCCACCTGGGTTAAAGGTCTGTTAACTTTTAATAAAATCTATAGTGACTGTTGCCCGAGTACAGGTACCCTTTTTAAACTGTTAAGTTGTGATTACTAGATCACATCATTCCTATACCCTGCCGATTGAACGGCACTGAAACGGCGCTCAAAGTGCCAATAATTTTTGAAAAATACAATAGGAATTTTATTCAGAAAAAAAGGATCTCTCTCATCTCACTCTACTGGGATTCGAACACCAGATCAATTGATTTCCGGTCAGGTGCTCTAACCAATTGAGCTACAGAGAGATCAGAGTATCTGTAGATATAGTATCAGAGATCTCTGTAGCTCAATTGGTTAGAGCACCTGACCGGAAATCAGTTGATCTGGTGTTCGAATCCCAGTAGAGTGAGAGGAGAGAGAATAAAAACTTTTTTTCTGAATAAAATTTGAATTTTAATAAAATTTTAATTTGTATCTCCGTCTAGTCTGTAAAAGACGAAATAATTTGTCTGTATTAGAGGATTTAACTTTGATCGATATTGCAGATTTCCATTATCCACAGTAAGTGTGGTTGGTTTTCTCCACCGATTGAAGAATTAATGATAATACAGATTCCTGCTTAAATACAATAGGACCATTATATGTGACTGTCCGCGAAGAAAAGGACCTGATGCGTCAAAGTTGAATTTTACAGGACGGGCGATGAAAGAGTAACTCTGAAACTATCGATTGGCGTAAGAAAATGAAAACCGATTTTTTCCGCATTAGGTCCCTTTCTTCGCGACGTTTTTGTCAGTGGTCGGCAAACTCTTTGCTTACTCTAGCAGGGGTCTTTTGTCGACAGGCAGGTCAATGTAAGCAAATTTAAAAACTTTTAATTTTTTAACTAGCGATTTAAAAATAACATAATCAGCATCTATTAATTTTTCTGATTCCAATGATATATTACTTGCCGAGAAAAGTTGAAAATTTGAAGGAGTTTCCCGGTAAGAAGGCTTGCATTCAGAGGTATTAAAAATTTCAATACCTATGAATGCCGCTTCTGTCCTTCTTTTTTGAATCCCTGATTAGAAGCGAAAATATTTATATTCCAATCCCTTTCAAAGCCGATCGGAGCTGTTAAATGTAACCTGAAATAAATTAAAAACGCCATTTTCGTTTAACGCATTAGAACTATTAGAAGGCGCTTGAGAAGCATGAAATTGGCAAAAGTTAGTAAGTTTGTGCATAACAATACATAACTTCATCACGAATATCTCGCTTCATTTGAATGTGATCAATTAAAAATATATAAAATCATGATACAAAATTTAAAAAAATTAGTTTTCATCACAGCTACCTGGTGTATCAATCAATCTTGACAACGTAAAATGACTAATAATTTCTTTTTAAGTGCTTTCAACCTCATTATCATTCGAAAAACAGTAAATAAGAATAGTGAAATGTGCAAGTTAAAAAGGGATTAAAAATGTTCTATTTCATGGTCGATTTGGGGTATTTAAATGTATGCAGAAAAATGTTGTCGCCGCTGCGTACAGAAAGGGATTCAGTTTAAGACATAACTTCTACTGCTATGGGGATTCAAAATGCGAGGACAAAAACGGTATCGAAAAGGATTCAATAATTGTCACGTCACCATTGAACAGGAAATTTTCGAATACTTTTTAACGCAAGCCTTCTTACCGGGATACTACTCCTTACTACTCCTTCATGACTGCAACCCTTTATTTAAAAAACGTATAAACTATATCTTACAAAAAGCCACATTGTCCTATTTGAATTTTGTGTTTTGTTTTTCATAAGCCCCCAATGTTCTTTTTTTAAATCTGTATACGTTTTTAATTAATTGACATATTCATCGTTTTATTTTCATTTTAATAGCGCTTGTTACCTTCTTTTGTAATCCACAAAAAATATAAAAAAGGTGTAGTCGAGCATGGCGCGAACTCGCGAACTGATGGCGGTCATGCAGCGCTACTGCGCTTGCCCTTATATTAGTGGTAGCTTTCTGGTACTGAGTCGTAGAATGCTCATAGACTCACCGTTATTGGCTAATAACAGCGTCTCTAAGCGCGTCATATATTTGACATTGCGCGACGCATCTTATTTTGACTCAAATCTTAACTATACACAGTAATACATTTAGAATAGGATTTACTAAATAGGTGTCTTTTACAAAAGGTACTGTATTGAAATGAATCAAAGTAAGATCTATATCACATTTAATTGTATTAGTCTATTAAACACTCATTTATAGATATAGGAATGATGTGATCTAGTAATCACAACTAAAAAGTTTAGAAAGGGTACCTGTACTCGAGCAATAGTCACCAGTACCATAATAATCTATAATGTAATTATCACACTCTTCATTACAATTATTTCTCCATTTTTCTCCATGTAATGTAAGTTCCGACATATTTTCAGATGGGGCCACATAAGATTCCGTCGGGAAAATAATTCCATTTTCTGTTTCCGATATGCGCTTGAAAGTCGGACAGAGCCCGATAGGAAATCATTTTCTGACTTAGACGAAAACAGTCTGCTAACGTAAGTTCCGATAGTGTTCCGAATAGGGCCGCATAAGATTCTGTCGGGCAAATAATTCAACTTTCTATTTCCGATGTTCGCTCTAAAGCCGGATAGAATCAAATAGGCAATCATCTTCGGACTTGAACGAAAACAGTCTTCTAATGTAAGTTGCGACAAAGTTCCAGATAGGGCCGCATAAGATTCCGTCGGCCAAATAATTTAATTTTTTGTTTCCAAAGTTAGCTTCAAAGCCGGATAGATCCAGATAGAAAACCGCTTTAAGACTGAAACGAAAGCAGTCTTCTAATTTAAGTTGCGATAGAGTTCCTGATAGGGCCGCATAAGATTCCGTCGGCCAAATAATTCAACTTTCTATTTCCGATGTTCGCTTTAAAGCCGGATAGAGCCAGATAGGCAATCATCTTTGGACTTGAACGAAAACAGTCTTCTAATGTAAGTTGCGACAAAGTTCCGCATAGGGCCAGATAAAATGCTATTTTTCATATGCCATTCAGATTAAAATCCGAATAGAGTCGCTAGTTTTCCGTTCGCGGCAAAGACAACACCCGGGTTGCATGAGTATTTCTCCCACTCCAGACAGATTGGCCAGGGCTGATCAGGAAGGGGCAGTTGAGGGTGGTTACTTCGCAGGAAAGGAAAGAGACAGCGATATCTAATGATTTGAGATAACCTATATCTATAAGCATCGGAATTATTATCAATTATAAAAATTGGGTACACAGCAAATAAATTAGAATTTATACAATATATAAGTAAAGTTCGGACATTATTATTTAAATGTTATTTAATTTAAGGAATATTTAATTTAGTACAAGGTAGCAGTTTAGGAAGCCTGTCAGTTTAACGCGTGTCGTTCATGTAGTAGTTAACAAGCATTAGTAGGGTCGCAAAAAGTTAGATGAGCAATGAAGCGAAACAAATTAAAGCGAAGCGCTAAGTTCAAAAATCAACACAAAAGTTGCAGTTATGTGTATACATATAGGAAGGCAGCCTAAAAGAAGTCACGTAGTTCTATTGTGGATAAACCATCGGGGCCCATTTTATGGGACCAGAGGAAATTACAACGCGGTCAGTAGTCGACATACTAGGCTTCGTCAAGAGATCTCGGGTCAACTGCTGAGAGCGAATAAGTAAAAGGGTGGCACAATAGGCTCTATATCTTGAGCGCCGGAGGAGCTCTCCATGGGCTCCTCGCCCGTCCTAAAACTAACTAACTAACTAACTAACCCTCGCGGAACAAGACGAAGCCGAGAATCAAGCTTCAAAACCGAAATCGGAATCCACCCCCAAACCAAAAACCCCAGCTACTTCGAATAACTGCGAAAATAGCGACCCTCAACAACAATATAAATCTCGATGCTATTACTGCCCAGGGCGCCATCTAAACAAGGATTGCCCTGTCCTGGCCCAGAGAGAGTCGAACAATGCACCGGAAAACTGGCGCAGGGCCAGTACGTCCGCCCAGTAATCTCCGTCGCCCAAACTTCGCAACGTTCTCTCCTTCATATCCGTGTTAGCATAGAGGAGAAAGATATTCAAGCCCTTGCAAACTGCGCTGCCTCCGACAATATTGTAAGTTCAAATATACCTACTAAGAATCAACTACGCAAGCTGTTACCCAGCCCTCCTGAAGCCGACCTCGCAGCTCCTAGTGCGACCATGAGACTCTGTGGTGCAATCAATCTCAATGTTATTATAAACAATAAGTCCTACCCACGTTACTTCTTTGTCACAAGCGAATCACGCGACGAAATAATTTTGGGCAGACGCTATCTTATTCGCCACGGAGCAGTCATCGATAATATTTTAAATTGTCTTTACATCGGGCTTCAGCAACAACAGAGAGTCTTCGCTCTTTACCCACTTCGGGAACCTACCCCCTTAGCCCCTGTCACCCTCAAACAGTCCCTTCTGCAAGAGTTTACAGCCGAAGGTGCACCAACCTTTTGGGACCTTGTTGATCGCCACCAACGAATTTTTTATCAAGGTTTGAAACTACGCAGAGCGCTAGTTGGATCCCATGAAATACACCTTAAACATGGGAAACCTTTCCGTATACCAGTGAGAGGGTAATCCCCGGCCAATCGAGCTGTCATTGACAAAGAAATTCCGGAAATGTTGGCTGACGATATCATCGAACCCATATTTTCACCGTACAGCTCTCCACCTGTTATCGTTACCAAGAAGGATGGAACCAAAAGATTTTGCACAAACTATCGAAAATTAAACGTCCTAACGATCGATGCAGCTCAGCCTTTGCTAGTTATCCATGAAGCTTTAAAAGATCTAGGAGCAGCCAAGGTATTCACCACAATAGATTTGAAAAGTGGATACTGGCCCGACGGAGGCCATTATTAATTTAAAGTCATGCCCTTTGGTCTCAAAAACGCCCCCTGCACTTTCCAGAACTTAATGCGGGAAGTCCTGAGAAGTTACTTGAGAAAATTTTCGATAGCCTACCTGGATGATATAAGCCCTCGTTCTCGAGAAACTCGAATTTTATGGTCTGACATGTAATCCGAAAAAGTGCCATTGCGGAAAAATACAATTAAATTATCTAGGACACATCGTCACCGCCGATGGCAATCAGTCTCAGCCCGAGCACGTACAAGCTATTTTAGAAGCGAAACCCGCACGCACACTTGAAGAACTAAGAAGTTTTCTTGGTATATGTGGGTGGCTGCGTGAATAAATCCCCCATTTTGCCGAAGTCGCTGCTCCTTTAACTGACCTGCTAAAAAAAAATAAAAAATGCAAGCGAAATACTGAGGCACAAACCTCCTTTGAATAAGCACAAACACTACTATCGAGACCCTTCACCGTGGATCGACCGGATCCACGATTTACCTTCATTCTCCAGACCGATGCCAGCGCAAAAGGCCTCGGCGCAGTCCTACTTCAAGAGGATAAAAAAAAGAAGCGTCGAATAGTATCCTACGCGAGCGCAAAGCTCTTACCCGTTGAATCACGTCACCACTGTAACGAGCAAGAGTGCCTAGCTGTGGTGTGGGCCCTGAAGCACTATCGATCCTACTTAGAAGACAGCACTTCACTTTGAGAACAGATAGCACGGCGTTTATTGGATCATCAAAGACGGCAAAAGAATCAAAGTTCATGCCTCTCAATTACTACCTGCACCACGAGAAGCACGTGAGGCAACGATTTATTAGGAAAGCCAAACGAAAGATGAAACGGCAGACTCCAGAGTACAGCCGACTTCACAACACGAAGTCGGTCCACTACCGGCACTCAACCACAGAGATGGCGCCATCTTCCCCATAAATTACCCTCCCTGCTAACCATATCCCAG
The DNA here is from genome assembly GCA_932074435.1 of Andricus kollari. Lineage (NCBI taxonomy): Eukaryota > Metazoa > Arthropoda > Insecta > Hymenoptera > Cynipidae > Andricus > Andricus kollari. The sequence goes on along the minus strand of CAKNWW010154218.1, from coordinate 4,896 downwards.
ATTCCGAGGTCGAAAGAATCTTCGCCAAACTATGTAATTTAATGCCTTTAATTTCGTCAATTAAAACTACTACCAAAAAGATTCAATCCCAACATATACCACCCCCCTCTATCCTCAGAGAACATTCTGAACCCGCACTTTGTAGTCAATCAGGTCCTAATTAAGCTCTGTAAACCAACCCCCCTGAATGCCTGCATCAAATCACCTCCCAAACCTGTAGCCTATGTCACTACGTATCACTCTGTTTCACTCTGTTTCGCGTATCTCCTTCCCGCTAGCCGCCATTTCCAATGACCTCTCTCCCTCTTACCAATGCGAATCCGTGAAGTCACTCTGGCCCCAACAACCTGTACCAACGCTGTAGCTGCCATCTTGGAACTAGCATTGCCTACGTTCACACTGACTGCGCTTTCCCGTCTACCGTCGCCATATTAACACTATGCTCGCATTAGTTCACTCTCTCTCTCTCTCCCTCGCACCATCTGTGACCGAATGACTGACGCCCTCTTTACTTAACTATCGTACAAATACGCAGGTAAACAAAAAAATGCCAACTTGTTCTACACACAACAATAAGGCCTACTACATCCTAGTGGGCCCTTATTAGTCTGTAGCACGAATTTCGTCCAAGCGTTTTACGAGATCGCATAGGTACAATCCACAAGGCTTTAGAACTTCCTCAGATGGATAAGACGAAGGCATACTGGCTTCCTTGTCAAAAACGAAGTGGTACGGTGAGAACTGTGTACCCTCGTGCACCGAAACATTATACGAGAGCATCGCGGACGGTAGGTACGTGTCCCAGTAATCCTAGTCTTGCAAATGATGCTTCAGGTAGTCTGTTAATACCTGATGGCTTCCCTCGAGCCCTCCGTTCGACTGAGCTTGATATGCGGAAGTCGAGACCTGTTTAATCTTGAAAATCTTTGCGAGTTTACTAAAAATTCGATTGATAAAAGAGTGGCCACGATCGGATAATATATGTCTCGGGCAACCAAATACAAAAATGAACTCTCGAGCGAAGGCATCAGCTACGGTGGTTGCACGAATATCAGGTAGAGCTACGGCAAGACAGTACTTTGTTAGATTGTCCTGCATTGTCAGAATATGCTTGTTTCCTCTAGGCGTCTCTGGTAAGGGCCCGACGGTATCCAAGCATACCTTGTCGAGAGCTGTCGCCGGCGTATCTGTGAGAATCATTGGCTGCTTAGTTTTTATTTGAACCAATTTGTTCAGCTGACAACTTTGACCAGTTTTTATGGATTCTTGGATCTCTCTTACCATGTACGGCCAGTAGAATCGTTCGCGTATTTGACGATAAGTCTTACGAACGACTTTGTGCCCTCCCACGAGACTGCGATGGAATTCACGTATGATATTTTTCCTTTCCTCGGGGTGTGGCGTTTCGATTCTCCTCAAGCACAAAGTGACATTAAGATCTCTTCCCGCGAACACCCTTCAAATTATGTTACGAATTGATACCAGTACTTTGCATTGCGTCTTTTAATCTGGTCAAGCCGACATAAACGTCATCCTCGGTGGTGAAAACGAAGAAGCGATCGCGGCATATTAAACTAAAGATCTCAATAGTTCCGGATTGCGTGACGATTGTTGAGCCTTTTTTAGCGTACTGTTCTTTAATTATGACCTCACTAACAGAACCTTACTCTGTCAAGAGACAAACTATGGGGGTTGAAAGTTTGCAATCGACGGAGACAAAATGCGCGTAATTGTCTTTTGACATTGTTAGAGAGTCAGGAGTAATAATCAAGTTTGGTTCTTGGTCACGAGGTATCAGAGAAGTGTGACTTATAGGGGGTGGTACCGGTTGTTCAGGAGGCATGGTTTCGTACAGTTTGATCTGTACTTTTTGCTTCTCTTTAGAGTTTCTCTGAAAAGGTTCTGGTGGTTGCTTATTAGGCTTCACGTGGCTTCTGTCCGGTGGTTCAGAACGAGGCAGTGCGATAGGGGTCGACTGAAAAGTAGAGGGGAGGCTGAGAAAGTCAGGAGTTTCCGGTCTCTCAGTAATTTTCTCTCGCGACTTTGGCGATATATCCCTCGCCGGAGTAAACTCTAGTAAGGTCTGTTCAACTACGGATTGAACTTCAGTGTAAACTGACTCAATCCGAAAAGGCCGGAAAAGGCCTTTACTACGTTAATATTCTGAGATACCGGAAAAAATTAAAACATTACTAGAGGATGTTTCTGCCCGTGTACGTTCATCAGAATCTGGGTACTGCTGTTGTAAGGTCGCTGGATCGACCTCAACGACCATCTCGATCGGAGAAGAGTTAGAAGAGGGTTCCTCGCCAAATACGCTATCGATGGAGATAGGCCGTCGCCGGACGGATATTGGGGGGGGGGGGGCGTGATCGTCGTCGATCTCGTACCGAAGCATCTGTTTACGCGAGATTCGCTGTCGAGGCCTCGAGTCTGTTTCAGATCCCGATTCAGACTCATCGCAATGAGTTGTTTCCTCACCTTTGCTGGATATTATCCTAGGTCTTCTAGGCTTCCCTTTTCAAACACGAGATTCAGAGGCAAGATTCTTATCTCGTGTACCGCGAAAGCATCACTCTTCTCCGCCGGATTCCGAAAGAGCGCGTCCGCGTTTTTGTTTGCCTTTCCGGATTTGTAGACAATTTCACACTGAAAATCGCGCAGTTTAAATCTCCAGTACGTCAGCCTCGAACATGGATCTTTTACTGAATGAAACCATCTCAGAGCCATCTCAGACTTAAAACGGCGCCGATCGCGTAATCGAATGCGTCGGCGGTTTAAATTAAAGGATTGTTCAAAATCGAGTAATTGAAGGATAGGTGAGTGAGTCAGAAAGTCTTTCATATCTTTGACGCTTCGCTGCTGTTCCTCGCCCCAGTGGAATGCACGGCTTTTCTTTATCTAGTCTGATAATGGTTTAGTCCGATCCGCGAAGTCCGCAATAAACTTCCTATAATATCCGACCAATCCCAGAAACTCTTTAAAATTTTTCGGATTTTTCAGTACCGGGAAATTTGGTAGGCCTTAGTCTTATCAGGATCAGGATAACTCCATTCTAAGTGATTACGTGGCCTAAATATTTTACCTTTGTCGAAAGGAAGGCATACTTTTCCGGTTGGAAACAAAGACCTGCAGCCGCTAGGCGTGAAAACAGACGTCTCGCTCTACCTGAATGCTCTTCGATAGAAGCTGCGAAGATGACTATATAGTCGTGGTAGACGAAGAGCTCTGTATCCTGCAATCCCGTCTTTACTGGATCCATCAAGCGTTGGAACGTGGCCAGAGCATCTTTGAGGCCAAAAGTCATTCTAAGGTACTCGTAGTGACCACGATCAGTAGAGAATGCTGTCTTTAGTCCATCAGCGGGATTCATTGGAATCTGATGAAAGCCGCTGGCAAGATCAAAGACAGAAAAATACTTGGCCTTGTCCAAATTATCAAGTATTTCCGTGATGTTAGGAAGAGGGTACACGCATCTCCAACGGTTTTCGCATTAAGGGCCCTGAAGTCAATTACCATTCGTCATTGTCGATTCCCATTACCACCTGCCTTTCTGGGAACAATCCACTGTGGCGAATTGTAAGGAGAGTTTGAATCTTTAATAACCCCAAGCTCAAGTAGTTTCCCCACTTGCATCATTATCTCTTTCTTGTGGATCGACGGGTAGCGATACTGTCTCGTTACCATTGATACGTCGTCTATGTTCGGAATAGTATGATGTTCCAAGGTCGTACCTGGGATAAAAAACAAGTACGAAAACTCCTCTATGAGCCTAAAGACAGTATCTCTCTCGTCAGGGTTTAATTTTTTTATTTGAATCAACTCGCAAATGCGCCTTACCCGTTGTACTCAAGTTCTTCTTCAGATTCCGAAGTCATAAACGTCGTATGGTTCGATTCTCTAAATAGCTATCTGAACGTTAACGGCTTCGTAACCGACGTTGATCGCCATTGCGTAGCAGTGACCATTCTCATTGACAACTGCTGCGTTACCCATGAGAATGCCCTCTCCCGCGTCAATAAGCGGCAGGATTCCCTCTGTGCACTCTTTATTCAAGACCTCGATGGGAAACACGTATCGGGTTTGAGCTTTAAGGGTTAAAACTGGTGTTTGCTAATTGATTCTAGAAGGTTCTTCGCCATATCTGCCTGAAAATTTCTGAGGGTTAATGAAAGGAATGGGTGTAAATGGACGGCTCAAGACAACTATAGATTTGTGGTAATAAGATGTTGTAACTTGTTCCTGGTAAAAGTAATCTCTGCCAAGAATACCGTTACCAGGAACCCTAAGATTATTCGGCATTACGAAGAACTTTACGGGAGCATCGAATACTTTTAGAATAGCGAATCCGTAGGAAGATATTGATCCTTACGTGATTCCGATAATAGTTATTCTGTCATTGATGTTGAGAAGTGTGTCTGGTTGTAAGTAATCCTTATTTATTAAATTTAGTGCGCAGCCCGTATCAACAAGAAAGACTCCTTTGCCACCCTTCAGTTATTAAACGTCAATTTTGACAACTGGGCAGCGGGCATAACATGCTTGGCATCGCAATGCGTAGCGACCACTGCAACCCTAGCACTCATCGTCGGCGCGCTCGCCATCGGGGTCTCGTGACGAGCGCTCTGGGAGTTTAAAGACCTAGAAACGTTGTCTCTAGTGATCTCAGGTGTACGACGGTACGAAGGGGAGGGAGTAAGTGTTTTACCAAAAGCAGATAGTCAAAATGGATTCGCGGGGTTTCTACATCCCGTGGTTTCATGCCCGACGTCGGCCTTGATTCGGGATTTTCGCTAGATGGTGCTTTTGAAGCTGGATAGTAAGCGTGTTTACGGTCTACAATGTATATGGGTTGATTATCGCGATTTTCTTGATGGTGAGGATCATACTGACGTG
>CAKNWW010154197.1:0-10298 GCA_932074435.1 Andricus kollari | reverse complement strand
ATGCTCCGGATGGCATTGGCGAGTTCATTGGTCCGGTCGCGAGCTGTCATCGTGATTTGTGGCGGAGGTGCTCGTTGTTTCTGTAACTCTTCCTCTACTTTCTCGAAAGTGGGCTTCTCATTGTAATACTGACTCGTAGTTTCCGAGGACTGTTGATTCTGATGACCGAGTAGAGTTGTCAGAGCTCCGATCACGAGGTCATTCCCATACTCCGAAGCACCACGACGTCTACGTGCGGGCATTGCATCCTCAAATTCTCACTTGTCTATTGGCTTTAGCGATTCCAGAGATCAAAATCGCAACCTGGTCAATTGTACACTTCCACAAATTGTCACAGATTGCTTACCATCTCCGAGACACGACACGTCCACATGACATAAACCACATACACCTGCCTATGCACAACTACACAACTGTTCCTGTGAAAACTGCGCACACATGACGAGTTCACGACAGTTCCGCGCATGTTATGTATTTTAAATTTCTACGTCACTGACAATATGGCCGTATTCTGGAGGACGAATTTGAATAGTAGCGCCAAAGAAGAACCGGTAATCTCATACTTTTTCACAGACCACAATAATATTAAATTAATCATCTATTAAATTAGTTGCTGACCAGGACTTGAGTTATATGCAGCCAATAAATTTCAATAAATTCAAATAATTTCCATTCAATCGATTCTTTTTTTCTGAGCAATAATAGGAAAATTGTTGTAATTGCCCACGTTCGACATAATAAACAAATTATTGGTTGAAAGTGTCTTTTCAATAATCTTACGCTCTTTTAAGTTATATTCCAAGAAATTTGAACAGAAACAAAATTAAAATGGAAAAAATTTCTCTTAATATTATTCTAGTTAATATTATAAACAAATTTAATAAAGAAATGCATTATTCAGGCATTTGTCGCCGGGAAAATTTGTAATTAGATAATTTCAACAACATTTATAATTAATTGCTGAATTTTATGTTTTTTTAAACAAGTTTAATTTAAAAAATTCAGGCATTTATCGACGGAAAATTTATTTTTTTCCTATGGCAGACCTTTTAATTGGAAACTTCATGATAATTTCCACAACATTCATAATCAGTTGATAAATATAATAATTTTTTAAAACAAATTTAATAATACAATTTATATTAATGGGGTATTTGTCGACGGAAAAATTTGTTTTTGTTAACGTCAGTCCTTTTAATTGGAAACTTCATGATCATTTCAACAGGATTCATAATTATTTGATATTGAAACAAATTTTGAAAACAAATGCATTAATCGGGCATTTACCGACAGAAAAATGTTTCTTTTTTTCAATGTCAACCCTTTTAATTGAGAGCTCCATGATAATTTAAACAACATTCATAATTAAATGAAAAATTCTATAATGTTTTAAACACAAATTTAATAGACAAATGCATTATTTATGCATTTATCGACGGATAATGTCATTTTTTTCAAAGTCCGACTTTTTAATTAGGAACTTCATGAAAATTTCAGCAACATTCATAATTATTTGATAAATTGTATGGTCTTTTTAAACAAATTTAATAGACAAATGGATATTATTTGAGCATTTGTCGACGGAAAAATTTATTTTTTTCAACGTCAGTCCTTTTAATTGGGAACTTCATGATCATTTCCGCAACATTTATAGTGAGCTGATAAATTTTATGATTTTTTAAAACAAATTTAATAAATAAATACATTATTCTTCGCTTGTCGACGGAACAATTTGTTTCTTGCTACCATGATCATTTCAGCAACATTCATAATTATTTGATAAATTGTATGATTTTTTCAAAACAAATTTAATAGTCAAATGCATTGTTTCGGCATTTTTCGAAAATGAATTTCGTTTTTTTTCAATGTTCGTCTTTTTAGTTGGCTACACCATAATAACTCAACTTGGATTGCTCCATTAATTTTTATGTGCTACACTAGAATTCGTTTAAAATAATTCCGGCGTTCTGAAATTGTGTTAGCAAACAGTTGATTCATAATTTCAACATGATTTTGCAAGCAATGGCTTCAAGAAAGGCGATTGATACTGTTAAATTTGAACATTATGTATTTCTTTATTAAATTTGTTTTAAAAAAACGTAAAATTCATCAAATAATAATGAATGTTGCTGAAAATATCATGTTGTTACCAATTAAAAGAAAAAGTTAATTATTGCCCGAATAATGCACTAGTTTATTAAAATTGTTTTAAAAAATAATACAATTTATTAACTAATTGTGAATGTTGCTGAAATTATCATGAAGTTCCCAATTAAAAGGACTGCCATCGAGAAAAAACCGAATTTATACGTCGAACAAAGCCCTGAATAAATATTAACAAGAATTATCTGGAGAAATTTTTTCCATTATAGTATTGTTTCCATCCAAATTTCTTGCAATATAACATTAAAAAACGTAAAATTATTGAAAATTATAGAAAACACAATTTCAAAAAATCATTTGTTTATAATTTATTTGTTATAGCATGTTTATTATATTATCTTTAATTAATGTTGCTCTATAAAACGTAGGCGGTTGCGAAGATTTTCCTATTATTGACGACCACTCTGGAAAATTTGATTAGCTTTATTTTTCATTTTTTTTACGTCGAAATCGGTCAAGATTTGTGGACTGTACGTCATTTTCAACCAAAAAATGTCATTTTTTACACACTGTGCGCCCAATAGGGTGGACCGTAAATACAAAATTGAGAATCGAAAATTGCTACTGCTGAAAAGTTTGTATGTGTTATTGCAAATAATATTAGTCTCTAATGTTTTTTTAAATCAAAAATGGTCCTATGGTGTCGCAATGAGGTCAACAAATATTAATTTTGAGAATTTAAAACAATATTACCCTATGGGTTCAAAAATTATAGTAGCGACCAATTTACTTTCAAATCTGACAGAGGTCCAACTTAGGGTTTTAGAATGAACACGTATTTCAGAGTTGAATAAAAAAATGGATTTCTTACAATCATTTATAGATTATCTGCCAATTCTACAAAATTAATAGAAAGTTTTTTCAAAATGCAGTATTTTCCGAAAGAGTCCAGGTGTTCGCAATTTTCATTCGACGTAGGAATTCTTGCTCTTTCCATTAATCCACAAAAAATTCAAATTTTGAAAAATGACAAAATAGCGGCTGATTTTCTAAAATTATTGAAAGTGGATTTTTCAAAAATCCTACTTTTTAATATTTGTATTGTTTTTTTTTTTTAGAACTAGCTGGTAATATGTACTATTATATCTCCTATAAAAGTTCTAAAAAATATATCTCTTGCTCTTTTGTCATACATTGAATCATTCATGAGAACAAATAAAAAATATTTGAAGAAAAAAAATGGTTCGTCGACTCAAAAATAGTTAAGCCCTTCTAAAACGTATAGGATGTCTTCCTTATATAAGAAAATCTGTAAACAAAATATAATTTAAAAAAAAAGTAGAGTTTTATTTTTTTATTGAATTTCGAAAATATGAAAACAAGATTTTTAAGAAAGCCCGACTTTTTTATTTTTCCCATTATTTTTAAAAAGCTTCTGCTAATATAAAAAAGGCATCCTATTATTTTTATGCGGGATAAAGAATTTTTGAGGCAGGGAAGTTTCTTTTTTAATGCAATCTTTGATTTTTTTCTCGTAAACGATGCAAATTATCACAAAAAATTCGAATTTTAGAAAATAATTTTTTTTCAATGCGAAGCAGTACTAAGAACGATTCTCACGATATATGTAGTACATATTGCCAGCTATTTTGAAAAAAATATAAAAACGTTTAGAAGTGGGGTTTTTGAAAAATCCACTTTCAACAATTTTAGATAAAGGGCCGCCATTTTTTTTTCAAATTTTCAATATTTTGAGAATTAATGGAAAGAACAAGAACTTCCTCGTCGAATGAAAAAAGAAAATCCCAAATACCGAAGCTCGTTCTGAAAATATAGTTTAAAAAATTTGTCTGTCAATTTTTGAGAATTTGCAGATAATCTTCGAATGATTGTAACAAATAAAAAAAATTTTTTATTAAAATGTGCAATATGGGTTCCTTTATTTTCACCATAGAGTGATATACCCAACTAACAAATCGTTCTGAAACAATGACTTTATAGCTTACTTCTCCAGTATTAACTAAAATAATATCATAAATAATACAATTTTTTTATTTTATTGAAAATTAACCTTATCTTTGAAAAAATGTAATTTTTGATCATTTTCAAAAAATTATAACTCAAACAAAAGTTATATTTTCTTAATTAAAATTTTTTATTAGCACTTATTACTAAAAACTGTACATTTACCTTAACTTTCGTACCCATAGGGATTTTTTTTAATTCTCAAAATTAAAAATGTTTCGCCTTGTTGCGACCCCGTAAAATAATTGTTGATTTCAAAAACTTTTCGGCCCATCCTACCGTCCAAAGCCAAACTAAATTTTGCCACTCTTTTTCAATTGGCATTCATCATTTTTTTCTGTTATAATATTGTCAAACGAAATAAAGGACAATACAAGTGAAGACAGACTTGTTCAGTGATAATAAGAAAAATCCTGAGATGCCGTGTCAGACCTAATTTTTTTTTCAATTCTCATTACTATGTTTTTTTGATTGTAGATTTGACAAACGAAAAGCTACAATGCAAATGAAAGCAGACTTGTTCTGTAATAATAAAAAAATGCTAAGTCGCCGCGCCGACCTCTTTCCATATTTATTACTAGTTTTTTTTTTATTGCAGAGTTGACACGTGAGAAAAGGCAATACAAGTGAAAACAGACTTATTCTGTAATAATACAAGAAAAAGTACTAAGCCGTCCCGGCGCCCCTAAACATTTTCCGCCATAGTCCATGGCCTTTTTGGCCGCTGGTGTAAATCGTCGTCACTGGTTATAAGAATACAAGTAATTTTAATAATAAATTAAAGTTTATTCCAGTTTTTTAAAATCATATTAACAATTGTATTTTCAGTTCACATACACGTCCAGTAAAAAACAACTAATTGAGGCGAATTAACATTTTTAATTCGCCCGAAACTTGCTTTCTGATTAGGTTATATTTTACGAATTCGATTGAATAGGCCAGTCTTTAACTGCATTCGTGATGGATAATTTAGGCGAATTGGAGTTCAACTTCAAACCGGGCGAATTACACTGAATTGGATAACACTCAAATTAAGTTGTGCTGATGAATGCACACGAATTGACTCTCATCACAAATTTTCGATGAACTTGGGCGAATAGGATATTTGAAGATTATATTACATTTCATGAATTTACACGAATTCACAAACTGCTCAAATTCGTCATTGTCGCAAAGCGATATTCAGGGGGACTCTTAGCGTATTTTTCTCAATTCGCTCCAATTAGTTTCTTTTTACTGGATATACATTCTGATTTCCTAACGAAAAATCATGCTCCTTCGTCTCACTTTGATTTCTCGTATGTACTTGGGTAAATATAGAAACATTTTTCTACACTATTTAACATGGTAACATATTTTCGTCGATAAATGTGAAAAATTTGCAGTTCTGCATTTTTCGTTTTGCAAAAAACGATAAGACAGTACATATTATATAAAGAAATCTTGAAGGAGGTCAGGAACATTGTACGAAATGATTCGAAAATAACAGAAATTATTACATAACAAAAATCATTTACAATTTTACTAGAAATCAGTTAGTCAATACAATAGACCGTTGCATTTCAGAAAGACTTGGCACATTCTATCTTGACACGATTTTACAAAAATGGATTTTTACATGCGACGAAATGCTTTTATGGTCATTGAACTTCTTATGATTATATTGCATTAGAAAATATAAAAAGAAAGCCAAGGGCTAGACTTTTCCACTATGGTGTAACTTATCCAGCGACTCGCCGGAAGAATGTAAGGAACCTGAAAGTGAAAATGTTTATTAATTTTTGTTCTGAAAATTTTACAAGTTACATATTAGGAGGGGTCGAAAAAAAATTATAAATCAAGAACAGCCTAGCACTGACAACTTTAATCTTGGATTCCTTATAACCTGTGTAAAATTTGAAATAAATCGATCAGCATCATGAGGTTCCTTGGGGCAAAATAAGTTTAAAAAATTGTATTTTCAAAAATCTTGTAAGATTTCGATGCTGTCAATTTTTCTAGAGTAGAATCTAATTTTTATAAACCTCGAAAAATTAAAATAATTGTTAAATCTTTGGAATTAATTAATTAATCAAGTCTTATCAATTTTTTGAAGGTACATCTTGAGTGCAAGAAAATTTCTACAGACGTAACAAAATTTTAGAATAGTTTGCAAAGCTTTTAAAAATAATTATTGCAAATTGCGCATATTACGTAAATTATACAAAAAATTCATGTTAGCAAATTTGGCAAAATTATGACGATTGTGAATTTTTGTAACTTATCTTAGCCACAGGTTATAAGCGAGCCAAAATAAAACTTTTCAGTGCTACACTGCTTTTGATTTCCAATTTTTTTTACCCGCCCTACTGAATGATACAATTGAAATATACATTGTACATAGCCGTCTTGAATCCACGATGTTAATAGGAAATTTCCGATAGCTTCTATTTCACCACGATTTCGAATTTAATTTCACAGGAAAAAATAATCAATTGAAAGTGAATTATTCGAATCGGAAAATTTAAAAATGTTGCCATTTCAATCTTTATTCACCAATTCATGAAAATGTCATCAATATATATCAATATATATTAATATACTACCATCGGAAATTGTCGGTACGATTAGCGAAAGTACTATTAAACATTACTGCCGACTTTAAAACGTGATTACTCGTTCAAAAACGGAGTGAGAAACTTTTTTCTTAAACTATTTGAAAGCTTATTAAATTACGCGTTAATTGAGCCGTGATAGAAATATTTGTGCAAGAATTTCTCGAATTTTGTACCTCGACTTCAACTTAAGGCACGACCTAGAAAAGTTGTAGCAAAAATCTTAAATTCGTACCACATAATCTTTCAAATCTTATCTTTACTTTAAGCCAATAAAACTTTAAAAATCGTCACGGATTCTCGAGATACGACTAAAAATATCCAAATCTCAAATGTCAAGTTTCAATCATATGTTTCTTAACTTCTACTCGTGCTGTGACTTATGATACTTAAGGGGGAAAAAACTGAAATTAACAGGACGTAATTTTCGAAATATTATCTTTAATTTAAGCCAATAAAACTTTTAAAATATTCACGGGTTCCCAAGATATGATTAAAAATGTCCAAGACTGGACATTTTTAGTAGTATTTTGAGAACCCAAAAATATTTTTCAAAGTTTTATCGGCTTAAATTAATGATAAGATTTTAAATGCTATGTAGTATGAATTTGACATCTTTGCTACAACTTCCCTAGGTCATGCCACGTGTTGAAGTAAAGGTACAAAATTTGAGAAATTCTCGCATTTTTTTTAAACTTCTCACGTAGTCTATTGTTTGCAAAAAACATAAATATATCTATTAGAGGTAGTTTGACGCCGAATATAATAAGCTTTCCAACGGTTTTTTAAAAAAGTTCCTCGCTCTTTTTTGGAACGAATAATCACGTTTCAAAGTTAACAGTGATGTTTAATAGTACTTTCGCTGATCGTACCGACAATTTCCGACGGCAGTGTATATATAAATTTTATCAAATATGTCACACAGATTTAAAAAAAATTGTATTAATGAGTACTTTGAATAACGTAAATATCCGAATATATGAGATGCACTCTTTTTAACATTTATAGAATGGAAGGCATTATTTTATGAATTCTGAGTTGGAGTTGGCAGTAATTCTGAATCGGAATGAAGGATTGTGAATCGGTCTCATGATTTCAGAACCTTCTGTCTGAATAATACTTTGTTCAATCAATTTCGGCATTTTAAAATACAAGTATATTTGTAAATAGTAAGCTTTCAGAATTCAAAATCGGTTTCTTTTAAGAAACCAGATTGTACGATCGTCTTCCGAATAGAAATGACGCTTTTCAATCGGACCTTCAACTTTCAATAAAATAAAATGAGAAAACTCCGATTTTGAACAGAAATTTTTTAATTCGTTACATGTTTACATATTTCGCAAAAAATTGTAAATCAGCGAGTGAGTGAAACAAATTATATATCAGAGTCAGATTCTGTTATGCATTTCCATTTTTAACAAATATAAGGCAGATCCGTGAAATAAATGGTTAATAAATAATTAAAAAATTAAATGGAAATTGCCAAATAAAGATTGCGAATCCACTAAGTCTTCAGACCAATTCAAATTTTCCAATCGGTTCTTTGTTTCCGGGTGAATCTTGAATCGCAAATTTCCTACTCTTTAAGAAACGGAATTTGAAAGCACCAAACCGATTCAAATTTATCCAATCAGTTCAACCTTTACACTTAGAAGCTCTTAACAGGGTGGCCCTTTTAATCGAGGAAAAAAATCCCGGTTATAAAAAAGGTTCACGGTTATTAAAATTAAAAAATTCGAACTCTTAAGAGCTGAAAATTTTTTCATTTAAAGTAAGCAAAACTGACCTCCAAATTGAGGCTCTCAAAACGGAACTTTTAAATTTTAAACTTTTTTAATTGAAGCTTACATTTTTAATTCAGAAATGTTTTATTCTAACGCTCAATAATTTACACGCATAAAATGGAAGCTTTCAATACTTTTCAAGTAAACAATTTAAACGTAAATGCCATAAAACTACAAAATATTACACTTTAATCTTCTATAAATTGAACAGATCAAAGGTTCCTGGTTATACCAATTTTAATATCAATTTGTGAATGTTCAAAATTATATCATTTTAACCATTTTTAATTTGGAAACATTAAAAATTGAACGATCAAACTTTTTTCAAACAAGACGTTTAATTATTTTTATTTTAAGTCATTTGAAATTACTAATTGTTCAGTTGTTATTTAAACATAAAGATCCAATACTTTCAGTTACAAATTAAAAAAATTTAAATATGACAATAAAAACTGTAACGTTTAAAGTCTAAATTCAGCAGAACGACAAAAAAATTCCGAAAATTGCCGACATTATAAAACATGCGGCATTATGCAAATGCCGATGCAGGAAAATTTCCGCATTATAAAACTCCAGAATCTAAACAATTAAAAATTGTTTTAATAATAAATAAATAATAAAATAACAAATATGTTGAAATAAAAGTACATTATTTCATTTAATATTTAACAATTTCCTGATTGTTTAGATACGGAAATTTTATAATTCGTCAATTTTCCTAAAACCGGCAATTTTACATTTTCAGATATTTTATAATGTTGGCAACTTTTTTTTCAGCAATTTTCTATTATCGGGATTCTCTAATTCGGTAATATCATAAACTGTCGAGAATTTTATTATTCGGTAATTTTAAACTGTCGGCCACTTCTAATTTCGGGAATATTATACTACGAATATTTTATTTTTCGGGAATTTTCTAGTAACGTGAATTTTATTTTTCGGGATTTCTCAGTCATCCCTGAAAATTGATCTCTTTTGGTAGAAATTTAATCTTTTTTGTTTCAAAAAGCAACTGTTTGGTTGAAAATTAAATTTTTTGTTGACAATTAAACAACTTGGTCGAAAGTTCAACTAATTTGTTGTAAACTCTATTTTCTGGTTCAAGGTTAATCATTTTAGTTGCTAATTCATTTCTTTGGTTGAAAATTTAACGATTATGTTAAAAAATTGTATTTTAAAAATAAATTTGTTTAACTGAAAATTTAACCATTCCACTTTGGTTTGAAAATGTATCTTTTTTAGTTGAAAACGCAACTATTATATTAAAAAATTATTTATTTAGATGAAGGATTGCACTATTTGGTTGAAATTTCGTCGTTTTGATCGAATTTAAGTGTTTTTTTGTTTGTTTTAAATTATAATCTTCTTTGGTGGAAAATTCAACTACTTTGTTAGAAGCTGAACTTTTTTTTAAAAATGCATTCTTTTGGTTGAAGATTCAGCACTTTCGTTGAAAATTCTTCTCATTGACTGAAAATTTAACTATATTAACTATTTAATTCGTAACTTTGAAATTTGTAAATTGTTAAATTTTGAACATATTCAGAACCATCTTGTAAAATCAAGTATAGTTCAAATTTTTATACTGGAAAAACATTTAATTTTTAAAAATCATTAATTAATTTATATTTACAGTTTAACAATCAAACGTTTTTTATCAGTAATTTTTAATTTTAAACGCTTTTAATTTTTAATTGTTTAAGTGTTCTTCTAAATTAACTGAATAAAAAAAAGAGTTGAAATCAAACTTATTATTTTAAATTGTATTGTATCATATAATAAGAAATGTATG
>CAKNWW010154148.1:0-13070 GCA_932074435.1 Andricus kollari | reverse complement strand
TATATATATATATATAAATAAAAAATGTTTTAGATTGCAGCTTCGTGATTTTTCACCGTGATAAAATAAACAATCTGTGGTTAAAAAGGTGTGTTTGTTTTTCTACTTTCAAACGAAAAAAAAATCAAATTAAAAATGGCGGAGTTGTGAATTACTATACAATATATACACCTACCAAGAAACGATGTTTAGACCATAAAATCAGATTTTGGGGGTGTATGAGAAATTTCTTCGCATGACACTTATTTTAAGTTTCACTAGGGTGGCCCTTATTTTTACTTTTCGAATTTCTGTGATCTCACTCACGTGTTTGGTTTGAATGCAAAAAAAACATCTCCAAATTTGAGCGAAATCGGTTAATATTTAGGGATCGCGCAAAGACCACGAAGTTTCCCATTGATTTATCATGGGAAAAAGTCAGCTTATTGAAAATCTAATATTTAAAGGTGATGAAATGCTAAAATAATTTCGTGTTTCAGTATGTTGTTCAGAATTCATCAGATAATAAGAACAAATCATAAATTTTGATGGTGAATGATTTTAAGCGACTCTTATGGGTCCCCAAAAGAAAAACCCATATCGGTCCCCCCCATTAATCGGTCATTTAAGAATACTGAGTCATGTGTTAACTAATTTTCAATTGTTTACAAAATTTTGATTTGCTTGAACAATTTCTTTTTTCAGGTAAGTTGCGAAATGAACGTATTTTCTATACGTTATGATTTCTTTAATCAATGTTAACAATAAAATAATTTAACAATTATTTAAATAATGCATGTTTGTTCAAGTATATATTTCACCTAAAAAAAGCGGGGAAAACATTTGATCTCACCAAATTTTTGACAGATTTTCATATTTGTATGTACTAATTTGTTTTCTAATAATAATCGTTTTATTGTTATCATTGATTACAGAACTCATAACGTCTGGAAAATACGTTCATTTTGCAACTTACCTTACAAAACAAATAAAAAATGATTGAACAATTAAAAATTACATAACATATAAGTCAGTATTCTTAAATGACAGATTAATGATTATTTATAAAAAAATTCAAAAAGCGTTAATAAATCGCAAGATTACGTAAAATTCACAGGCACTTATGAGGTTTTCTTTTGGGGAATCATAAGAGTGGCTTAATATCATTCACCATCAAAATTTAGGATTGATTCTTATTCCCGGCCGAATTCGGAACTACATACTGAAATAAAAAATTATTCGTAACATTTTATCACCTTTAAATATTAGATTTACAAAAAGCTGACTTTTTCTCATGTTAAATCAATGGGAAACTTTATGGTCTTTGCGTAATCCCTAAATATTAACCGATTTCGCTCAAATTTTGAGATTTTTTTGGGCATTTGAACAAAACTGGAGAGTGAGACCAACGAAATTTGTAAAAAAAAATCCACTAAGTATAAATAAGAACCACCCTACTGTAACACAGTGTAAATAATAAATAGTACTTGATTTATGACAAACGTATGTACTCTAAAATTTTTCTAAAGACAAAAAAATATTTGTCAATTATTCTGCAATAATCGTCACACATCGTATAGTTTATCTTCTCAAAAAAGGCATTGATTGGACCAAGGGACAACTTTTAAGGACCATTAGACGGATGAAAATAAATAAACCACAATTAATAGAAAAATCATATTTTATGAGATGGGAATGTTACTGCCGTTTAAAATCCGATGATAAAATTCTTGAACAACTTTCAATAGCCCTGAAACGAAGGAAATAAATATTGAATTCATTCACCTCTCCCAAAGATAAATTTATTTTTAATCAGTTCCTTAAATAAGTTTGTTTTGTATTGTTGTCGTGTTTTGTGTAAAAGTGCACAAGAATTAATGTATTCTAATCATAAACAACATCGTCTTTTAATGCAAGAACTAACAATTTACATTAATAGATCTTACAAATAATTTCTCTATTTGCATATCTTATTTTACGTATTTCTTTTACACGGAAATGATTTCTTTCCCCATCTTCATCATGTTTCACTCAAAATATTTACCCTACTAAAAAAGTTGAACCTCGCAAAAAACTATTCACACACCATACATAAAAAATAACGGAAATCATAAAATGCATATTCAATCCTTTCCTGATTACTATCTACCAAGAAAAATAAATGTACATGTGTAATCTTAGTTATAAGTTAATAACTTTACACCTAATATAAAATTGATGCAAGGGAAACATCCATCTGTAATTACATTGTAGCAATGACATAACTGTATTTATTGTACACATCATATTAATCCATGTTTATCTAATGTTTTGATAGAAAATGTTGTAAAGTAAGGAATGATGTAGAGGGAAAAGATGAGAAATGAATCATCATAAAGGAAATATGAGATGAATGAACACAAAAGTGTGATCGGTATGTACAACGATTGAAGAATGACGCGGTAATTATGAGTTAAAAAGGAGGTCATACTGTTGTCCTATTTGAATCTCCTGCAAGCATGTCCATAATTCGACTGATGCCTGGCATGTTCAAAAATGTTCCTAAGATTGGCACTCTCCGTAAGAAGTTTATCGCCACTGGTAAGAATCCACTACAAACAGAAAAACAATCATGAAGAGAGGAAAGGAGACAACAGGAGAATGATAATCACAAATACAGCATTCTTTAAAAACTTTGAATTCTAATTTAAAACACTACCAAATAATATAAGGAACTGATGCTCAAGTTTCATAAGAAATATTTTGAAACTGTAATTCTGGAATAAATAGGACAAATGCAAGGATTAAAATTGAAAAACTGACAAAGATAAAACTCTCATATGATGGAACGACATCGAGAAGCAATTTTCACATTGAATACTATTCAAATTGATAGACGATTTTGAAAATATTTTCTAGAATAGAAAATTTGGTAAATACCTAAACAAAATAACGAAGCCATAGGTTTCGACGATCATGCCGACCAAAGGCCAGCCCAATATAACAATAATTACGCCTCCTAAAAATGAAGCACTTCCTTTCAATTTGTGCCTTTGGAAGAAAAAGCTTAAAGTCCTCCTAGGTCCAATTACACATCCCAGACCCGAGATAAACAGGAGCTGCAGGAAACAGATTGTTTGAAGTGTTTCGAAATCACCAAAATTCGATAAATACTGTCACAAACATGGACACAACATTTTCGCAGGCAAGAACGTATCTAAGTAATTTAAAGTATACATCGTATAAAGTAGAACATATAAAAATTTCGATCCTTCAAAATTCAACAATTTCGAATTGAAGATATTGAAAAAGTTTGAGAGTAAAACATATGTTACTTAACAGTTTTAATATTTCCAACATTCAAAATGATCAAATTAAAAGCGTATAAATTTCCGAATTTTAAATATAACCATTACAAATTACAGAATATCTCTTCAACAGAAAAATTCTTAATATTTTCGATAATAAACGTTCAAAATAACAGTTTTGTTTTTAAGAGTTCACAATTCAACTGTAATTTCTGAAATCGTACAATTTCAAATTATGA
The DNA here is from genome assembly GCA_932074435.1 of Andricus kollari. Lineage (NCBI taxonomy): Eukaryota > Metazoa > Arthropoda > Insecta > Hymenoptera > Cynipidae > Andricus > Andricus kollari. Next base: position 9,565 of record CAKNWW010154148.1, on the reverse strand, counting down.
AAACATTAAAAATAACAAATTCAAGTTTTAAACATGGAAATGTTTACACTGATATTAAACATAATTTTAAGCTGAAAGTAGACACGAATTTCAAATTGAAAACTTAATTATTTGGAGGATTTTAAATTAGGTTTTAAACCTCTGATTATAGTGTAATTGGGCGTTTTTATGCAATAATTGTGTCCTTATATTTTAAGCAGTGAGCAATTCCATATCAAATCATCTGAAGAATTTCAGCTATCGTTAGTAATTTTGATAAAAATTCTAGTATCCGTTCTCTTAGGTGTAGTAAGAAAAACCCTTAAATGATTTTTGAAAAATCCAAAGAACGTAGGTGATATTTAAAATGGAAAATTATGGACCTTTTTTTTAACTTTCATAACTTTGGTGATTTTAATGCTATGAAGGTAGATTTTTAAAAATTATTCGCAGTAAGACACAGTTTTGAAAAAGAAATTTTTAAAAAGAAATTTTAAAAACTTCTTGGATTTTTCAAAAACAAATTTTTGAACTGAATTTCTGAAAAAATGCACTTTTTATTTTCTTTATATTTTTATAGATACATAGCTTACAATGTCCTCAAAAAGCCCTGTTAATATCAAAATGGGATCTCCCTTAGTTTTCGATAAATAATTAAAAACGTACGCTAAAACGATGCACACGATGTGAAAAACCATGTAAACAATAGACGTGAAATAGATGAATATTATACTCGCGTGCGCGAACTTCAGAGTTCAGACTCTCGGGCGCTGGGAAGACCATGTCACGGCGTAGTTTCTTCATTATTTCTCGAAAACTAATAGAGATACTATTTTGATATTTACAGGGCTTTTAGAGCACATTGTCAACTATCTACGAATAAATTAAGAAAATACAAAGAGGATTTTTTTCAGAAATTTCGTTTAAAAATTTGTTTTTTGAAAAATCGGAGAAATTTTTGAATTTTTTTTCAAACAATATTTCTTTAAAACTGCGTCTTATTACGACTAATTTTTAAAAAATACACCTTAATAACATTAAAATCGCCAAAGTTATGAAAGTTACAAAGAAGGACCAAAAATTTCAACTTTGAATATCGCCTAAGTTTTTTTAATGTTTCGAAAATTATTTTAGGGTTTTTCTATCAACACTTAAGAGAACGTATACTAGAATTTTCATCAAAATTACTAACAATAGCTGAAATTTTACCGATGATTTGACATGGAATTGCTTAAGTCACTTATTTTTCATGTTTTTTGCACATAACTTAATGCAGGATAGTAGAAAAACAAGTGATGTAAGTGATACCAGAGACAGAAATGTGCTTTTTAGGCATTTTATCTCGCAGAAGTTGTTTGATTTTATTTGGATGTGGAAATCCGGATAGTAGCTATTAACTATGAAAAACAAATGACATCTGAAATTGCAAGTACACCGTTATTGCACCCAGCTGTTTACATTGCGATAATCTACGTAACCCATGTATCGAAGTTATTCATTTCTCGGAATTTTCTAAAAGAACAATTTCTTTATCGAGTTGATTCATGCTTTTAATAATAATATATGAACACTTCAGATGCCATCTAAAATTAAATAAAAAAATTCAGCTGAGGAAATAATTTAGTAACTTTTTTCAAATATATTCTTATAATTTAGTTAATTTGTAACAAAAAAAAAATACTTTTCCACTAAAATTAAACAAAATATATAATATCTGGTCAAAAATAATAAAAACCCACAGCAAGTAACAGCAAATATATAAAAGACAGAATAATTTTTTAACAAGCACAAAATATTTTAAATTTATAAATAGAGCTTTTATCAAACCTTTATACCAATAAAACAGATTCAACTTACTTCTACAGCCTTCTCAATAATCTCGGCATAATCGCAGGAACAAAATAAAAAAATAGGATTCTAACCTAACTAAATGTTTACCAGATGTTAAATAATAAACTTACGTTGCCAATTGCTAGGAGACCTTTGTCAAATAACAGTAATACTCCAAGAAAGAGGAAAGATATCCCAAAACCAGCAAGCCCGACTCCGATTTCTGAAACATATTTTCATTATTCAGCTGCCTTCGAAAAGTTTCGTCAATGTTTCGGACTCAACAAAAAATGGACACTTTTTATTTATCACCACTATTGTAGAATACTCACTTTGCGTATCTGTTATTTCGAACATATTTACAAGAATGTTTATCGCACGAAATAAGAGTTTTAATTATCATGCGGCGAGGAATATTTCCACGACAGCCGCCAGCTGAGAAAAACCTAACCTATCTCCACGTCATTGGTTATGATGAGGCAAGATCCACAAGATTTACGATTATGACGACCCACTTATAACAATCGCTAGAAATTCAGTCAAAGTTCGTGTTAGACATCATAAAGCTCGCGACAAAAAGTAATTATAATCTTATAAGTGTAGTTTTATTGAAGAACGAAAAAATAAGGATAACATCACAAGTTTTAAACACATCTAACTAGTACTAGTCTACCATTTTGCAAATATAAGTAATTACGCATGCGCAAGTTTAAAACTAATCTTTCGTGGATCAATTTTGATTTTAGAAAAGTTCTATTTTTCATTATAATTTTCTAAATTATCTGACCAAGACAATAAAAAAAATAATAATTCCCTTTTTGATAATAAAAATTAATGTTAATGAAAATGTTCACGCTGCTACTATGTAAGTCAAGATCAACGTTGTATATGTTTTTCAGCGAATGAAATTTAAACTTGGTCATAATTTGTTGAAAAGTTCAAAAGCGGCAAGAAACGGTAAAAATCACACTTTAGGATGAAAAATGTACCTTTTTTATTGCCAGTCCGGAAGAAAATTTTCACTTTTTACAAGATTTATCAACATAACCTAGTCAAGTCTAAAAATAACAACTATTTTCGGAGATTGGATTTGGTATACTGCTTGTAACGTTTTAAGTAACAACTTTTAAAATATAATATGAATTATACAACTAATCAACGGTGAGCTTCAACCAATTTGAACCAAAAAGATCACTCGAATTTTGTTTGTGGAATATTATTTTGTAATAAATGAGGCTCACCGTGTTATATGTGTATTTGGCGGATGAAGCGATTAGATAATTAAGCTTGAATTAATCAATAAACGCAACATTATCGTAACCTGAACTAAATATGTGTTTCAATATAACAAATAAATAACATTTTTGTTTAATAATTTAAAATTCACGGTAGCTTAACTATTTACGCAACATAATTATAACGGACGTAGTATGAAATATATCTGAATAAACATAACATTGTTTCTAAACCTAGAACATTATTTTCGTTTAAAAATATTACTGCAGATTAATAAATTGCGGTAGATTATCGTCTGATAAATATTTGATTTAAGAAATATACAAATATTAGAATTTTCTCGGAGGAACAGATTTGCTTCGCTTGTAGCTCTTGCTGACAGTCTGTGAGGACGCTTTGAAAAATCTTCTGTCAGCTGATCTGGCGCGCTCCTGAAAACAAACAAAAAAGTCATTATTTACATTAAAATACAGTGAAAGATTGCTTCGTACTCACGAAGTAGTATAAGGAGATCCAACTCTAATATAAGGATACCCCCCATTTTTCCATGCCCACTTCCTATAGCATACCCACAGCATACCAGATTACGTATTGTAGCGCCTCTCAGGACAAAATTTGAAACTGTTGAAACCCAACTCTAAAACCTATGTTATAACGGTTTCCGTAAGAGGCGCTAGAACACGTAATCCGAAGTGCTATAGGATGTGGGCACGGAAAAGTGGGGGTACAATTTTCCGAAATGGCCCATAGAGTTGGATCTCCTTATACTACTTCGTGTTCGTACTGAAATATCATGTAGATCTAATTCAGTACTTTTTAAAAATATGAAATTTTTGCAACTAAAATTTTACTTTATTAACAAAAATATTTGAAATATTACTTTCTCTGCTTCTTTTACAGAACGACCTTTCGTGGGCGTTGGAATTTCAACTTTTGGTTGAGAACGGGCGACATTTTTCTCCTTTGTCTGTGACTAAAAATAATACATAAGAAACAAAATTAGTAAAAATATAGGCATTTGTATGAAAAGTACTATGTTGAGGAATTACTTTTCAATTTTGGATACTCACTTCATACTCAAATGAGTCTTGTGAAGATGGCTTCTGAGAACTTGTAATGACTCTTTTTTCATTTTTTGGAGATTTCTGCGAATAGTTGAAGCGTAAAAAATTAGTAAACCTACATAAAATTATATATAATTTTTATTTTAAGCATTTGACAGTGAATAACTTTAAATTCAAGAGTTCAGAATTGCAAACAATTTCAAGCTTCTAGTGTCTAGCCATACCACAAAAGGTATACCGGATTTCGGTGAATCTAGCTTCCCTTTCCAGTTTCTCTGGACAAAACGAATTTCGGTGAATAACTAAAATATCCTCGTGTAAATAGAGGTGAAAATTTACACAGAAACGCGGGAAAATCTAGACGAATTCATGAAATAAATTGAAATTGAACGGCACGTTCACGTGGAATTTCACGTGAACTAATCCAAAATACCACCCGAATTACACGTTGATTTCTACGTAAATTTTCACATGAATATTTTTAAATGCCCTTACAAATTGACTAATGAAAAAATTTAAGACTTTGAAATTTAAAAATTTGAAATTTGTTTGAAGTTTTAAATATCAAGCATTTGTGCATTGAAAAATCGCGAATTAGTACAGAAGTGAATAATTATTTTAAAAGAAATGAATAAAAATATTGCAAAATTTAATAAGCTTCAAAACCTAATTTACAAATTAAACTTTAAATGAACAAAAAGACCTAAGTATAAAATATATAACCAATGCTCTAAATGAAGTGACTATTCAAGTACCTTGCGTAGAAAGTTCACTAATTTGAATTAGAAAGTGTTATGCTCTCAAAGAATAATGATTCTTCAATCGGGATCATGAAAAATACATCAAGAATGGAAAAATTTAAAAATCTTTTTCAAATTTACTAATGGAAAATTTTACGCCCTTCAATTTAAGTGAAGTTTTTGAATTTAGTTATAAATACTACGTTATAAATTTGTAATGCCTTGCCCATTAAAAAATTTCGAATTAGTATAAGAGCGAATAATTATTTGTAATGAATGACTTCAAAAATATTGCAAAATTTAATAAGTTTCACAGTGAATAATTTAATAATAAAACTTGAATGAGTAGAAAATTTACCAATTTCAATTGAAAAGAGCGTAAAGAGGGTCTACATAAAGAAATTCAATAAATTAATAAATAAAACTGTGGAAAATGTAGATTTTTAGCGAAAAGAATTAAAAGATAAATTTCAAACTAAAATCATGGCAACTTGAAGCAATTTAAATTGTGATATAAAATTCTCGAATTGTAATAAATTATAATATATGTATTTCTCGGGTTTAATATATTTACCAAAAATTCTGTACTTACTACATATTCAGATCTGAGTTCATCGAACGATGTTTGTGAAGATGGCTTTTCATTCTTTCCTTGAGTCAATGGAAACGAATAGTCGTCTTCGTGAACTTTCTGGAAAAATATCGAAGGTAAAATAATGAATACAACATATAAATGGTTTTCACATGAGCACAAGAATTTCCGAAACTTACTACAGACTGATCTTCAGAAAATGGTTTTAAACCCCTAGCTTGAGAAAGTGGAAAGAAATCGTCTTCTTTATTTAAATCCTAGAAAATATTAGGCATTGAAAATAAGGTACTTGAAACAGATTATTATTTCAAATACATTCATAACAGTTTTGATTTACTTACTGCCTCGGGGGAAAGAGCCTTTACTTGGGTAAGCGGAAACAAATATTCCTCTTCTTCTGAGTTCTAAAATTAAAATAAATATTGTACTATATATGATGAAATTTCTATCAAAATCACATACAATGAACTCACTTTCTTCACAGTTTCCTCCTTCTTGTTCAATTGCACAGACTGAACTTGATAGGTTTTACTAAGACGGTCAAAACGTGCATCGGTGTCAATAGACTGAAAAAATAAAAAAAAAAAAATTTTGTAACATTCATATAATTTTATGAAAATGATTTTTAAACAATCACAAACCTCATCATCGGAAAAGAGGGAATTTTCCGGTTTTTTGGTAAGAGTTTTTATCAACGAGAGAGTCTGCAGGTCTATTTTAACTGGTTCAGATTTTGTTATTATCGGTAAAGCCTGTGAAATGCATAAGTTAAACAAAATGTTTCCTCGAAGTTTTTCATAATTTTATCTGAATAATATTCCAAATTAACTTACCCTTTTCTTAAGATCCTTCTTTTTCTTTTGAAGCTTTTCTTCTGCTTCTTTAATTTTCTTTTGAAGGCACGCAAAATCATGGACCTTTGACTTTTCTTTTATTAGATTGAATTCCTGATCAACCTACAAAAAAATGAATAAAAGTTCTCTGAAAAAGATTATTTTAGAAAGTTTTATAAAATATCTATACAATGTAGGAAGGAATATAGGTAAATTGTCTTATTTTCATATAAAACAGTAAAAAACTACCTCTTTTAGAGCTGCTAGATACTTTTTACTCTTATACTCATGCTCCTTTAACTTAATCTTGTATCTCTTGTCCACGGTTTTTTCTCTTTGCTGCGCTGAATTCAAAGCTGCCTGCAATTTCTTTTTCATAGATGCGAAGTCTGTCAAACTTTTTGTCTCCAACAAATTTGGATTCTTTTCTAAGTGTTCATTGTTCACTTTCTTAATGTTGTTGTAGTTTTCAAATATCTCATTCCTAAATTTTTCTTTCTCTGCACAATCTGTTTCTAAGACACGAATTATTGATTCTTCTTTTTCGCATTTTAAATCTTGATTCAATTCCTGTAAAATCTCAGCATTTCCTTCGTTACTTTTCTCTTGTTGGCGAATCAAGTCTTCCAATTCCTGTTTTGAATTAAATGAACATGAAAGTAGAAGTTTATAATGTAAATATTTTTAAATAATTAAATATACTATTAAAACTTACCTGATTTCTTAATTCGTTTTCCTTGGCAATTTGTTCACTTTGAAGAAGTTCCAATTCTTTATTTACTTCTATTAACGACTTATCAAGATTATCTACATCGATATTCTTCGATAAAATCAAATTAATTGCGATCCTTGAATCTCTCAGACTACTTTCGAGTTTTAAGAGCTGATTTGTGGAATCCATACTTGCTTTTATAAGATCTGATTTTAAATCTAGTTCTTTTATTTTGATTTCTATCTGCTGAGTTTCTCCTGTGAAGTCTTTCTTTCTGGAAAATAAAGGGTTTTATATTTAATATGACATTCTACGTTGTTATGTCAAAAATTAAAATATATCAAAAGAATCATTAAAGATTTGGGTTTCTTACATGCTAGTGTCCGGATTTATTTTCGTCAAGATCAATTTTTTTATTTTCAGATAGGCTGATTCTTTGATTTCATCAACATCGCCAAGATCTTTCAGTTGGGTTTCCAAGGCATTAAACTCTTCTTCTAATTCTTGCTGATCCTAAAAAGTATAAAATGTCCTTAAAATAAAAAAAAATAGAAATAACAGCTCCTGATTTTACAAGTATATTGAATAAGAAATGTATAATTGACATAAGAGATAAAAAATCATACTTGGGTGAATTTGCTGTCCTCTTCTAAAATTTGATCAGTCTTCTTTTGTGAAACATTTTCCAACAAAATTTCCTCATCGTTTAAGTTCTTAATAGACCTTATGAAAATGAATAATAATAATATTATTATGAGAAGTTTAGTATTTTTAAGAAACATTGGATGGGCCATTTATAATATAACAATTCTATATCATTAAAAAAAAAATTACCCTTCGATGCTGTCGAGTTTGTCCTCCACGTTCTTTACAGAGAACAACAATTCATCTGAATCTTGTGATTTTTCTTCCTCTTCTTTGACATTACAACGTGTTTTTATAAAATTCTCTAGCTCGCATTTTTCAGCGCTGATTTCTACAGAAAACGAACAAAATTTTGTATAATTATCTAAGTACATTCTATGCAATAAATGTTATTCTTTATTTAGCAAATTTAAGATCCAGATTTAGTTATACATGAGTAAAATATGAGATTTGATTGGGCTGCCTTAAATTACCGGTTTCGAGATAGCCTTCTTCGCATGAAACTTCGAGTTTCTCGCTCTTGATTTTCAGTTTCTCTATTATTACATTTTTTATCATTGACACATTACTGAAATGGTGATCAAAATCTCCTTCCTTCTGAACCATATACTTGATATCATCGTATATAAGGAGCACAAATTCCCAAGCCTTGTTCACTCTGTATAATATTTAATAAAAAAAAAATTATATAAAGAGATTGCATTTGATTTCGGTTTGAAATTTTGTGTTGAAAAATAATGTGTAAAGCAATTCATTTTTATAAAAGAGAGTGTCTCCGGGTGTCCAGCGCTTCTTAAAACAAAAACTTCCAAATTTTTTACAGGATAAAACAATAAATTTCTCCAGGTACCTTTTTTATACTGAAAAAATACTTTTCACGAAACATAGTAGAAATTGTTGATCTAGTGGAAATAAAAAAAAGTGTCATAAGAGAATTTTCTCATACACCCCCAAAATCTGATTTTATGACCAAAGCACGTTTTTAGGTGATTACTCATTTTATCACGGTGAAAAATCACGAGGCTACAATTGAAAATGCTACGAAGGTTCTCATTTTTTCCTGATATTTTTAACTTTAACAAAAACTTAATAACATTTTTTTAAATCTAGTATTTTTCGCTGTACTTTCGCTGTATCAGCGACAGCTGATATAAAATTTTCACTCGTTTGCTGAAATAGTACTCAGTTCCGATAGTGAAAAATATGGAATCGTATAAAAAAACGCTACAACAGGGTGGCCACAAAACTTTATTTTCGAAATTCTTTGGCTTTTCTCTGATATCTATCTGCCCAATTTTTCATTTTCCCTAAACATTAATATTCAAAGACCAGAAATTTAATTTTGTAACATTTTTAACGTAGAATATTTTATGAAAGCAATAAAACAATTTCAAATTTATTTATTGATGTCAGTAAGAAAATTGGCTTTTCTGCAATAAAAAATGAATTTTCAATCCAAAAGGACAAATTTTCAACAGAACCGTTGAATTTTCGACCAAAAGAGATGAATTTCTAACAAAATAGTTTAATCTTTAACAAAATAGTTCATTTTTTAACCAAATTGTTGAATTTTCAAACAAAAAAGATTCAACTTCAAATAAAAACAGTTGCATTTCCAACCAAATAAGTGAATTTTTTACAAGACACTTTTATTGTTTAATAAAATAGTTGAATTTTTAACCAAGTATTGGATTTTATACAGGCAAAGGAAAATTAAACAAATAGTCGAATTTTGAAGCAAAAATATTAAACTTTTAACAAAAAGGTTTATTTTTAACCAAACTGTTGCAGATTCAACCAAAAGAGGAAATTTTAAGCGAAAAGATTAGTTTTCTACCAATAGAGCCTAATTTTAGACTAAAAAAGATCAGTTTTTAACAAAAAATAGAAAAGTTTAATTCTAGGGTTAAAAATTAATTTTAAATTAAAAAAAA
>CAKNWW010154133.1:0-11109 GCA_932074435.1 Andricus kollari | reverse complement strand
ATCAATTGAGAATTAAATAATGAAAGGATTTGAAATATTTTAAAGTAATTTTTCAAATTTCTTGACATTTTTAAGATCTTTAAAATATTTCAAAAGATTCAAAAATATTTGAAATATTTTAGGTTATTTTGAAAGATTATAAAGAAATTTTTAATGGATTCCAGTAATTTAATGGGATTTCAAAGGATTTGAAATATTTTAGAGTATTATAAAAGATTCGCAGGCACTTTCAAGAGATTTAAAAAAATTCAAGGGATTTCAAAAGATATCAAAGGATTTTTAATATTTTAGGAAATTTTAAAAGATTCATAGAACTTTTTTTATTAATTTCAATAGTTTATAGGAATTCCAAAGACTTCAAATATTCAGAATTAAAAAGTTCATTTTTCATCTTAAAAATCATCAAAAGTTAGGATTTTCTATTTATATATCATTTAAATAGACCAGTTTTCCATTGTAACTCTTCAAAATTATGGAAATTTAAATTGAAGAAATTTTGAAGAAATTAAAGAGATTTTGGCTTTGACAATTTATAATTAAGGGTTCTGCAGGTTTTGGGTTTTGAAAACAAAAATTCTACTTTGAATTCTACGTAGTTTAAAATTAAAGTTATTAATTTTGAAAATTTAAAATTAAAAACCCTTTAATTTTTTGATCTAATTTTGAAATTTCTTCATTTAAATTTAAGAGTTTCTATTTATATATCTATAGAGATTTGCCCTGTAATGTAATACATTAAACAATGATTGTGAAAATGGCTCGGTGGAGTTTTCTACTAGTGTTTTTATGTTTATCGCATTAATTATGCCGATGTGTATCGCTCCGGGGTGCAAATCAGGTTACAAAAGTGAACTCGGAGAATCCGAAGATCCCGAATATGAAAAAAATTAATGTTCCCGTCGTTCCGAAAGACCCAGCTATTAAAGCTTTATGGCAAAAATCTTTAATTCTGAAATATTTTACCGTGAAAGCTGGCCAGTTCGTTTACAGTAAACATTTTTTAAAGGAAAATATTCTTTTCGAGAAGATCCTAAAAGGACCCGATGGCACTATTTTGTTAAAGGTCAATAATTATATATTTACTGTATATTCGAAATCACAATTTACAAATGAAACAAAAGTAAATTCTTTTTTATTCAATAAACTGTATTATTACTTATTTTCACTTACTACTAGTTTCAAAAAAATTCGGGTTGTTTTCCCCTCAGCAAGTGCAAGTACCAAGTTAATCAGGTCAATGTTCTATTTGAGTAGGATACAAAGAAAGTGACGTTACTTTCAGGATTAAATTATAAGGCTACAAAACGTATGATACTAACCTCAAATTTTCTTCAACAATTCATGCGACCAAAATCTTAAATTAATGTTACTTTCTTTAAACGGGTTGTAAGTTCCATCAGGTTCTTTTAGGATTTTTTGATGGTGATAAAAAATGTTTACTGTGAATGAACTGGCCATCTTTCACCGTAAAAACCGAACGAAGAAAATATTAATTGTTTCACATTCGGGTTCTCGGATATATATATATATATATATAATTATTATTATTTTTAGACTTGTTCTCGGTTGAACTCAATTTTTCACCATCAGCCACGGACTAACAGGACGCCCTTTTTCATCCAAATACGGGATGTCTCACTATCCACTTCATGTTGATCTAACGTTTTGGGGTGCTCGTCGTGGATGGCTTTTTGTCTCTTTTGCGTTTTTTAATTCCTCTACGGCTTCTGCCCTGATATGCAAGGCCTCCTCTGAGGGCACATTCAAGGGTGTGTAATCGAGATCCGCCTTACAGATGGTGTTGTAAAGCGCAACATCTCCCTTGCTGTTAAAATAGTCTCGCAACTGTATAACTTGTGACTTACATAGTTTCTGGACATCTATAACGTCCCTAGCCCCTCTATGTCGTGGTAGACCACCCCGTTCAATCGCCAAATTACTGTCGTGCATTTCGGTGCTTCGTCATTTCTACGCGGATAGTTCTGTTTAACCTTTCAAGGTCGGTGTTCGACCATTTGATGAGCCCAAAGGAGTACGTGAGAACAGGGATGGCATAGGTGTTGATTTCTTTGATCTTGTTTGCCGAGTTGAAAGAACTCTTCAGAATCAATCTGAGTCTTGTAGTAAAGGCAGTCGTTAGGCTTTTCTTAACTATCGTATCCTGAATACCCTCAGGTTCAAAAATATCCAGGTATTAATATAACTCGCCCTCAGCCATTGCCTCGATGTCATTCTCCAAATCGTTCTCTAGCTCTGCGATCCCTAATATTCTCCTCTGGTTAATTGCACTGTTCTGCATTTACCTAGTCCAAACTCCATGTGGATATCATTGGAAAACTGCTTTGTGACATCGATCACTTGCTGCAGTTTCTGTCCTGAACTAGCGTATAGCTACATGTCATCCTTGACGGGTTTAAGGCTAAACATAACCATAGTGCCCTGAAGCAGTCTCTTTGAAAAATACCCGTCGTAATGCGTATAGTTATACGATCTTTCTCGATCTAGTTATCGTTGGTTCTCCATGATCAAAGTACTTGATTCTTGTACCCCAAAGCATCATCGCACGACTTAGGAAGTCCATGATGCGTGCGCAGATTTGGTAAATTTGAAAGACTTCAAGCAAATAGTGATGTGGTACGGAAGGAAACGCTTACTTGCAGTCAATGTATACCATCTACAAGTTTCTTTGATGTTTACGAGCTTGCGTCATGCCAACAGCATTTGTGGCGACTAGTTCTTTACTGCCTCGCGAGTTTTTACAATATCCTTTTTATTTTACTGTAAGGATGTTATTATCGTCATAGTGAGAATATAACTTACCTTCAATGATAGCTGTAAGGAATTTATAGATTGTGGAAAGACAGAATATCGCTCGAAATTCAGATGGATTTTTGATGGAGTTTTCGATGATCTTCTGAAAACACCTTGCCAACGCAGAATGCACACTTTTCAGCTACTTGTACCAGAAGTTGTGCACCATGTCCGGACCTGGAGCTTTACAGTTACTTTTCCTTTTCAAAACCGTTGATACATCTGAAGCTGCATTAGTCAGCTCCATTTCTGGGTTATTGCTAGCTCCTGGTTGCTCTAGTTGGAAGCACGCAGCGTCTAAATTGCTGCGGTTTGTTTTTCCCCAAACACCCGACCAGTAGTTAGTCATGACTTCCAATTGAGGGACTTCGGTGTCTTGCTGTTTTTTTGCTTTACACTCAGTACACGATAGAACCTTCTTTCATTTGCCTGAAAGGTTTGACTTGGTTGCCTTCTAGCACTCCTTTTCTTGTATAGACACAGTCTAGCAATAAGAACATCAAGTCTCTGCCGTTGGTGGTCTATAATCTCATCCAATATTGCTGGTGTCAATGTCTCGATGTACCGAGGGTGGATGATTTTTGTAACATGGTGTATCAGCATTCTGGTTTCATTTCCTTTTTTATATTGAGTTAGTCGACCTAATTTGCACCTTACCTTGCTGACATTTATATCCAACCTGATCTTCCATGGTGGAGCTCGATCCCTTCCTGGGGCAAAGACTGCATTTGTAGGCATAGTTCTGCGGCCCAATGTTCTAACGGTTGCTACAGCTGCACAACACACAAGAGTTTGCACCTCTAACTCAGTTAGTGTTGCGTTTAAATGCCTAGGTAAAACTTTGCTGTTCAGGTGATCTATTAGTGCACGCAGATCCTTTGTGATGTTCATCTTGAGCAGAGAATGCCTTTGTGTTGGTTCTTATTAGAATTTTTACACTGAAATTGTAGGAAGACGGATTCTGAGATAAAAACACAGCTGATATAGTTGAGAGTAAGAATATAATTAGTCAAACCATACAAAGATTGCAACGCTACTAACTGGATCAAGCTTGACGCATTCGCTAAAGGCCCAGCCCAGCCGTTGCCAGGCAACCTCAATAAAAAAGTAGAAGGGAGGCGTTAAGAACGTCGACAGTGTAACAAACCACAAGCGAAATATATTAAAAGCATATAAACGCAATAGTTCTTCATGTCTGAATTCTAGTAAAGCATGACCAAAATTCCTTTCAAGGTGCTGTCGTTTTTCTGGGAATTCGCTGTTTGCATCTACATAATTAATGTCCGCATGTGATTCCAGTGGATCCGGTACTTGATTTTCATTGTCCTTAGCACCTATGTCTTCAGCTTCAATCAGTTCTTCGTTGTCCACATCTTCCAAAGGGAGTTCATCAATAGGAAGCTGCTGTTCCACTTCCATTTTGATGGCAGCTATTTCAACAGCCGGGAACCCAAATCAGACTGACAGTACAGGATATTAGTTATTAATCATCATTTTTACTTATCGAAATTAATTTTTAAACTATATTTGGAAGCGAATTATTTTTTTCATTAATTACATTATTAATTCAATCACTTTTTATCATTTAATTTAATTTGACTCACTGTATGGAAAGCTATACCTGTATGTAGTTTAATTTTTTTTCTCTACCCATGTTACTATTTTTCCTCAGATTTTTTCCTAAAAAATATTATTAACTGCCTGTTAAACTATTGTAATAATTCCATCATTATTTTTTTCATTGAAAAGTAACTTTTTGTAAATTATTTGTATAATATCCCACACGCGATAATGTGAAAATAGGACCGAACGCGGGAGCGGCTCTTTCATGAGTATCTGTGGGAGGAGGTGGTCAATAATAATGCAACACTTTTATAATCTTTGATATTTAAGCTCGCGACTAGGTAAATAATTGTAATTTAAGTGTAAGTTACGTCATTTTTCGTTCTGAATGCAAATCCGATATTTCGGTGTTCTTTTAACGCCAAATGTAACGACCGTCCTAATTTTGCGATAACTCAAACAATTCGCGAGATGATCGCGAAAAAAGCTGCGAAAAAACATTGAAAATAGGTTTTAGAAAAGCGTTATGCTGAACCAATAATGTTAACTCTTTATTATTCAAATAGGTGTCACTTTCTTCGTTTTTAATGGAGAAAAAATCTGTTAAGAAACGAAGAAAACTATCCAAATTTGAATAAGTACAAATTAGTATTTAGCTTACTATAACTTTTTTAAAGAAAATCTCTTTTTTACGTTTCTTGTTGCTTTTAGATTAAGTGTTAACGTTTTAACAAGAAACAAGTATTTCGTTTGAATTAACGACACATTTATTCAATTTTAATAAATGAAAAATGTCTACCTTCTTGATTCAAACAAATAATTTGTTCAATACGATTTGTTTGATTTAAATAAGGGATTTGCTTGAATTAAATATATTTGAGTTTATACAAATATTTGTTTGATTCAAACAAAAAATATAATCCAAAAATCGAGGATACAGTTTTTTAGAAAAAGCGCTAGGAGCAAAGAGGAGGCTTTCTCATAATGAAAACTATAATTTTAATGCATATAAAAGCTCCAAAACATGTTACAGTACGGTTGTTGTGCATACGACGCATCTCGGCAGGCATTTAATTGAACATTTTCAAAAATTATTTATAAAATATAATGAAGTTTATAAAACAAAATCTTTACTTCATTTAAAATAATAAATGTTCAAAGTAAACAAGAAGTTAATTTAATTTAATTAAAGAATGTATTTTACCTGATTAAAAATGAATTCAAATCAAATAAATAAGTTCAAATAAAGAATTTCACTAAATAAAACAAACATTTGTTTGACCCCATGGTGTCAAATAAATGTTTGTTACTTTCCCCTATGCATGGGGGACATTTACAAAATACGTAATGTATTTTTCGGGAACTTTCAAACCCGCCACCCCCCTGCGTGCTGCCTTTTCCATTGTTGTTAACATGGAGAATAATACTATGACAGATCTCCCCCCCTGAACGTATCACATAGTTTGTGAATGACCCCATATCAAAGAAAAAATTTTTTTGATTCAAATAAAACTCGTTCGGACCAAACAAACATTTGTCTAAATGTAATCAACTAAAAAATCTACAATGGGGACCACTTTAACAATAAGAAATTTGGCCGCGGCTACGTGTAGCGGAATTTCGGTACATACGTACAGTCGCATTATTTTTACCAAAATTTAGGAAAAATAAGCCAGATTTTCTGGTACACATAGTCATAGACATTGCTAAGAAACGTAATTGACATGACTGTTTCCCCATTTTTTAAACTCTAAGTTGTCGACTTATCGTTACATATTTTAAAATTTACGAAGAATCGTTTTTGATATGAATAGAAAAGAATAATAAACTAGTAATGAAGAAAAATTAATTTAATTAAGGTAGTGTCTATATGTCCCACTATAGGTCAAATTGCATTTTTCTGTTTAAAATCTAATATAACGAGAAAGAATAGAGATAATTCAACACAGTTTTTAAAAAATAAAGTTCATGTTACGTGGATTAAAGGAAAATATGTAAGTATGCCTACATTGCTTTTTTTAAATTGTAGTAAATTTAATGCAGATTAAGGAAAACATTATTAGGATACCATCAACCCCTAAATTAGGGGTCGAATTAAGGGCTAAGTGGTTAAAAATCAGAAAATTCGCTGAAAAACATGGTAGAGTGTTTTCGTGGGTGGTAAAAACGATTCAAATAACCATTTCTTCAAAATCCTCAACTGTATGGATGGTCTCTCGCTATCATTCTCCTTTCCAGGGTTGAATATCATTTCGACAATCATTTCTGCATTATTCTCTACTGTGTGGATGGTTTCTCGTTACCCTCACTCTAGGGTATATTCGAAGAAGGCATTTTGAAGTCCTTATTGTTATAAAAGTGTTATTTAGAAAATAATTGCTTATAACTAGTAATTTTATATTGCTAATCAAGTAATGCTTATTAAACTTTTATGATGATAATTTTGTTTTGACACAACACTGTTTCTTATTTTAACAATGATTCTTCCATCAATCGTCATTACTGCTATCTTCAGGTTCAGTCGTCTGTCTGAAAATGCAATTTTTTATTGGTTAAATAATTATGTTTATTATGATAATTATTATGAAATGTTTTTATCTTACCCTGGCGCCAGAAAGCGTTTAATCTCCTTAGGAATTGGTCTTTCTTTATGCATTTTTAGCCTTCTATCCAAATAAACCATTGATATGATCGGGTCAGACAAGTATACTGTCCTGTTGAAAGTGTCCAGGATAGCGTTTTCTCTACTGCTTCGTTTGGAATGTTCCCGAACTGTCTCTCTGTGAATTTTGTGCACACTTTCGAGAGCATGTTCCGCATAAAACGCAATAGGCATGGAGAACTGCCGCACAATATCAGGACCATGTTCTAAAAACGTATGCATGGAAGGGTTCATACGAGCCCATGGATATCTTATTGTTAGATAGTGGAGTTTGTAGGTTAAATTACTAAACTTTTTAAGCTCATCTACTTCAAACTCCAAGGTAATTCTATAAACTTTTATGATGTTAGCGAGATTTCAAACTAACTGCTCATCAATCTCTAGAGCTTTGGAAAAATCTTCGGGTTTTATTCGAAAATTTTGTTCTATTCGCGAAAAAAAAATCCACCCCCCAATGTCTCCGGGGGGGGGGGGATTTTTGTTTAAAGTCGCTTTACTCCTTGAAAATAAAAAGTTTTTATTACGGATGTTTTTTTCATAGGATGCGTATGATTTTAAGATATTTCGGTGTCTCAAGTTAAAAAAAACACCCTGCATAATTTAACAAAAAATTTCATTCGAAAAGTTAACTTTTATTTTTTTGGTCATATCCCATATTTTCACTTCTTTTTTATACGCAATATGAAGCAGATGGTCAAAAATTTTAATTTCGCAGTGTAAAAGACCTAAGTCGTAGGATGGTGATCCTTCCTTTGGTGTGAAGTCTGCCTTTTTATTGTTGAAATTGTGAGATGTCACCAGACATATTGGGCACCTTTGGGTGGCTTTATTTCCTACAATTGCGTTCACATTTTTCCCCATCAAAAAGGGTTCTTGAGACTGAAAATTCAACCTTCACTATAAAACGGTTGCCCATTGTGAATTTGAAAGGCTTAAAATATTTAATTTCTTCGCCCAAACGATTGTACTCTTCGAGAGCCATTTCATTGTCTTATTTTTGATGTGCGATTTTCAAAGGCCGAAAAAATCGGTTACTTTGAGGTGTAGGATTATTCCAGAAGTATTTCGGATTAGACAAACTTTTAAGTTCAATAATTTGTGCACCGCATACAAAAATCGATTGATGTGGACTTCGGTCATCATCCTCCTCGTAGTGAAATTTCTGCTGAAGGTTTACATATCCGGAAGCATCATCAAAGCCAGTCGTCACCGACAACTTCATGCTTTCAGCAGTCTTTTCTAGCAACTGTTGCAGTGGGACGGAGACCTCTAACTTTTGTTAAAAATTTTGAAAAATTAGTTTAAAAACAAAATTTTTTTATTACTATAGGCAATTGAAAATAAAATGTAAATACTTTAAGTGAAACAGCGATGTTTGAAAATAAATTAATCAAACCATCCTAATTTTGTGCATAGCATGCTGAGAGTTGCGTTTGATAAAGTCGCATACACAAAACGAGAAGATGCATCGCATGTACAAAACATTTAATCTACTATTTTGAATTTCACAAATTACTTTGAAATTTAGAGTGAAAGGTAAGGTTTTTTATTCACATTATTATTAAGTTTAATAGATTAATAGAAATAAAACCTCTGAAATATTGTAATCCTTTGGCCGACATTCTCCTTTAGCAAGTCCAAGAGTATTCCAACAAGCAAATATTCGACAACCCCGATTGCTAGTGTCTTTCAGTAATATTTCATCAGAATTTTTCGATAATTTAACCTCCAAGCACAGGCACAGAGCTAAAGCTGATTCATTGGTGTGCTTTTCAACTACATTTCAACTATTATTTTTGGTGTCATGATCACTCACTCGTCAACTTCCATCGATTCATTGTCAAATACATCATTCTCTAATCTCTTGTTAAGAATATTTAAAGCTATTTCTTATACTTTAACATTATTGTAGCATTCATTATTTGACAAGTCTACAGCACGTAACCTTATTGTACTGCGAGAAGCTTGATGTATCACAACAGGGTTTCTACCAGCATTTTCTGTGATTCTTGGTGTTTTTCTAGGTTGCCCAGGTTCGTTGGGTGTTTTATTTCTTGCAGAAATGGTTGTCGAAATTATGTCGAGATTATCGCTGTCCATTTCCATCCCTAGAAAGGAGAATGGTAGCGAGAGACCATCCATACAGTTGAGGATTTTGAAGAAACGGTTATTAGAATTGTTTTTACCACCCTCGAAAACACTTTACAATGTTTTTCCGCGAATTTTCTGATTTTCAGCTACTTACCCCTTATTACAACCCGTAATTAAAAAAAAAATTGTATCGATATCATGATTTCCCTTAGAGATTCAGCAGAAAGAGACGCAAAAGGTCAAAGATTTTTTAAGCATGCTTAACTTCACCCCTTACTCCAACCCCTACAATAAGCAATGTAGGCATTCTGACATATTTCCCTTTAATCCACGTAACATTAACTTTATTTTAAAAAAATATGTGCAGAGAATTTTTCTTCAACCAGCCATGCTGGTTGTGATAGAAACATTCTGTGGATGAAAACCTTCACTGTGTGGTTATGACAAACAAAATGTATAGAGGCGGCAACCACATAGTGAGGTTGTGATAACCACAGTGCATGGTTGCGACAACCAATAGTGTGGTTGTGGCAATCACAGTACATACTTGTGGCAGCCATGCAGTTGCAGATTTTATGACTAGTCTCTTATACAAACGGCTATGTAGTTGTGGGAACCACAGTTATAGTTGGACTATATTTTACCATATTTTGTGGTTGTGACAACCATATTTATGGATTTTACAACCATACAGTTTTCTCCGTGCACCAGAAAAATGATTAAGTTTATCCTATTTTAATATTTATAGAAATAATACACATTCTCGTAATAAATAGTCGCCTAATTATGCAAGGAAACACCGTTTATCAGGTAACGGAATGGTTTATATATATAATTTTTTTTATTCCGAAATTGGTTTTAAGACACGGATGGTAATGACATTTTTTTTATCAAAACGCACTTTTTAGTTTTAATATCGGATTCACAAAAAAGGTCATATTTTAAGTTTAATTTGATAGAATCTTGTCAAAAACAAAGGAGACAATCAGTATAAAAAAATCAGTACACAGTGAGGTTGGGACGCCGCATGGTAATAACGTTGGAGTATTCTTATAGTAAATTAAAGTAAATAGGAACAAAAATGAACAAAAGAAACTGACCATTTTGTAAAGGATGATAATAAGTATTTATTAAATAAAAACAAAAATCAGTCAGAGTTACTAATTTGATGTCACGTTACTGGGACTGCAAGTTTTCCTTCAATTTGACAACAACCCATTAGAAAAATATGTATTTCGGTGAGATCTATAACTTTTATGTTCCAGATTTTGATCTCGGATCAATATTTTTTGAGGTTTAAAAAAACTAGTTTTTGAAAAAAAATTAATAACTTAATTTCTTTTCATTTACGCCAAAAATCCTTTTAGAAACTTCAACTGAGATGCAAAAGGAATCCCTAGGTCACGTATCAAGTCAATATTTTTAGGCTACCGTTTCGAAGTATACCCTAATTTTTTGTATCTTACTTTAAATATCTAAAGAAATTAGTACTTAAATGTAATAATAGGTATATAAATATGAAATAAGGGAAGAAGCGAAGGAAACATGTAAATAAAGAGTTAAGATTTATTTTCGTCAAGTGGAGGAAGTGCGAGACTATAACTAATGGTTACGAAATGATAGTGGCCGTAGGCTCGTTACCCAATGAAGTTGAATAACTTTCTCTGTCCGGATACTGGTTGATGGCGGTTCGACAGCGAGCGGCCTTTGAACCTTAAGGAATGGATCCTCATTCCATGCTGAAAGTGCGGCAAATCAGGTTCCTGTTGACGCCATAGAAAGTTGTTCACCTGCTTTAGTATGTGTTAATAATTTTATTTAAAAAATAAAAGTAATAAAAAGGAGCATCACCCCTCGATCCCATTCGCATATGCAAATTTAAAAATTAAAACAGAAATCACGTTCTTTAATTGTTCTACGCGGGCTGCGTGCGCGACTCGCAAGTTTGAGCGCGCCTAGAGCGCGCGACTGTTGGTTCTCGC
>CAKNWW010154127.1:404-10552 GCA_932074435.1 Andricus kollari | reverse complement strand
AAGCGTGTAAACTCAACAGATTCCGATTAAATTCAAATTAATCAAAATCTTTAAATATCGATAACGAAATTTCAAGTTGGATCAATTATTTAAAGTTTGGAAATCGATAAAAATCAAAAAGTCTGCATAAAAAATGTACAGGTCCAACAGCATCAATGTATTGATCTCACCCCCTGAAAAAAATTGTATACAACAATTCAGACTTCAGAAAAAATTCTTTAATTTCCTCCCATTTCAAAGTCGAAATCAAGTTCAAACCCAGGATGTCTATCAAGAGTGAGATTTGAAATATTCTTACTTGCTCTGATTTTTCCTGAATCGCAAATATTTCCAAAGGTGGTCAAAGTGCGAAAAGTTTCATGATACAAAACAGGAAGTAAGAATTCGTCGCCTACAGAATCGAGGAAAGAAACCCTTTTGCAGGGCTAATTCGTGAAGAATAAATTGTAGCTGATCATCGAAACGGTGGGTAGGTTCGTGGACTCGAGTTCTAAAAATATGACAGGGTTGACTTCAAGGTCGTACCTTGAAGAGGAGCGTCAGAGTTGTCTTTGTCGCAAAGTTTCTTCAAAATCTGTGAATATCGGCAGTTATAAATACTCTCGAATAGAAAATACGATCTCGACTAGAAAATAACATTCGAGTCAAGGAGACTAACTAGGTCCGAGTTCGATTCGCCTATTGGTTTCATCTTGAGTTGTCTCGAGTCAGCTTGCCTCGTGCCTTTCTCAAATTGCAAAAATATTTTCCAAAAGCTAGCACGTGAAGAAGAGTCCGTCATCGGCTGATGCAGAAGCAGCGTCTCAGAGTCGAGGAGAAACTTCCGCAAAGACTCGAAGAGGACAAGGAGGACATTGTATATTCAACCAAGCAGAAGATGAACGGTTTCGCTGACAAAGATCGACTTACACTCAATCGACATTAGCTTGGCTGACTTTGTGATTTAGAGAAGATCAGTGTGCATTTCAGTGGTCAGTTTGCACATTATTTATATTAAACTCTGTTTTGCGACGGGTTAAGCTTATTGCGTTAATTTTCAAGTTCTGAAATTTCAAAATCTTTACAATTTCAAAATTTGTTTAAATTTTAACGAACTGAAATAATAAATTGCTTATGGTTTAATGCTCCCAATTTCAATAGACTAATTTTTTCAAGCTTTAAATAAAAAAAATAACTTCTTTAGCTTTAAATGATTATAATTTTGCTGTTCATGATTGGAATTTAACAAAAACGTCGTTGATGCTTTTCAGTTGATTTTCACTTGGCACATCTTGTATTGTATATTTACCAATTGAAATGATTAGAATTGAAGCACTTCAATTTCAAATTTTTTAATTTTGAGGACCTTACATTTAAAAATTTGATCGGGATTTCAGCGTTAATTTTGAGATTGTTCAACTTTTGGCATTTTTATTATTTTAAAACATAACGAAAATTATGAATCTATTCACGTTCGCTCCAAATTAAATACTTTCTTTGTTAGGCAAACTTTTAAATTTTACCATTTAAAATTACTTTATTTGAGGCACTCGAAAGAATAAATTGCTCAATTTTTAAAGGTTCTGATTTAAAAATTGTTTAACTATTTTTGCTTGCAATATTCTGCAATCGCATACAATCGTGCTGTAAGTTTACTGTACATCGAAATTTGACGTGCTGTACCATTTAATGAATTTTGAGATTTCAGAAATTAAAATTTCTGTCATCATTCAATGAGGGTTTTATTATTTATTATTTTCACTGATTATTTTTCTACTTTGAATATTCGGAAAGTGATAGTTTTGATTCTTTCAGCATTCTTTAACTTTATAAGTGCTTATTCAAAAAATTATATATCAAATGGATATTATATTTATTTCTGTACCTCAGCCTGGGATTGCTAATTCAGATATTGCAAAATAAAGTACAAATTTTATTTATCATGATAACTTTAATATTTGTTTCTCATTTGGCATTAAATTTTATCCTTAACTACCTTGAAAAACGTATAATTTCAATAAATTTATATTATTAAAATTCATAATATGCATTGGTATTGAAACAAACGGATTTGCATTGTCTGTTTTTTATAATTAAAAAAGTGCGCATCCTAAAAAAAATGTTGTTATTAAACATTTTATTGCAGCTTGTGTCGTTTTTACATATATTTAATTTCTTTTTTTTTTTTAATGTTATTGTTTACGATTTGAACCACAAATACGCATCCTAGCCTAAAGTGGTTCTAAGAAAATTTTTATAACAAAAGTTTATAACAAATTTGTAGATCATTTTTGGTTGAACAACTTTTGCCTATTAATTTTTTTCGTCTCTTGTGTGGTTTTTCCAAAAATAAAATTTATTATTTTCAATGCTATTTTTTACGATTAAAACAAAAACTAGGCTTCTTTAAACAAATTATTTATGACAAATGTTTATAGTTCTTTTTTGTGTGAGCAACTTTTGTCTATTAATTTTTTTTCATAGCTTGTGTCGTTTGTCCAAAAACTTAATTCTTTTATTTTTATTTTCTAAAATTAAAACAAAAACTACGCATCCTATCAAAAAGTAATGGCTAACAAATTTGTAGATCTTTTTTTATGCACAATTTTTGTTTTATCACCTTTTTTCATATATTGCATAGTTTGACCGCAAAATGGAATTTTTGATTTTTAATTACTTTTTTGTGCGAAAAAAATTTGAATTATTGATTTTTCAAAAAATTCAAAAAGTTTTTATGACAATAATATATGGTGCTCAAAAAGCAACGTTATTTTCCTCTCGACTTTTTTTCATATCGTGCGTTTTTTGGCTTAAAATGTTCATTTTCGTTTGTTTTTTGAAATTTTGTAAATGCTATAACTCCAGCAAGTTTTATTTTATCAAAAAAAGTCATTGGGATAAATTGTTCGTCTTTTTCAGTACTAAGAACATCCGTACATAACATTTTTAAATCTTAAAAACAAGTGGTCTCAAAAATTTTAAAAATGCGCTCACTTTTTGAATTTTTATCCAAAATGGCTGGCTAACGAACTTGACCTTGATTTAAGGACACTTGAAGAATATACCAAAGCCCAATCAATTCTGTCAATTCTTTCGAAAGTTATCGTGCTAACAGGCTAAAAACCTAAATACATACCCACTAACAGACAGACGCATTCGCGAAAACCTGTTTTTTTTTTAAATTCAGAAGGTCTCAAAATATGGACATTTGACAAAAACCAATGTAAGACTAAAAAATTTTTTTTTATAAAAAAAAAAACTCTGAACTAAGAACACTTTGCTGATCGCAAAACAAATTGAAAACCATTGACTTAAAAATACCATTTTTAAACGCATCTCAATTTTAATTCATCGGACTCAATGTTTTCGAAGCCAAAGACCTTCTAGATTGAAGTCACAGGTGCATGATCCACCCCATTCATCTTCGTCATGATCGAGGGCAACATTGAGTAAGGTTAGGTTATCAGCTCATGTACTCTCGATCGCATCAGGTCACCCGAGTGCATGTTTGTTGCACTCATCCTAAAATTCGCATCGTTCCAAAAATAAATATAACACGTAAGCGAATCTCGTTGGTGTAAAGAGGCACGATCTAGCGATGGAGGGCGCGAGCATTGAGACGTTAATAGGCGGGTCATCGGGAATAATTACATGCTCAAACGACCACACATTAGAAAAAAGGTAGGGAGAATTCGATGGCAGTGTTAGATCTACTGATTCTACTGATTACACATTCTCACATCACACTCATGGAGATCGAGAATGATTGAGGAAAAGCGCACTCAGGTGGAGTTTTTTGGAACCAGCTACCAATTCTGAAATTCGACTCTGAGGTTCCTCTATCCTTCTCGAATTCACAGAGACTACCTCGGAGCTCGAGATCTCGGATTCTGGTGTCACATCTAGTTTAGGCTCGAGTTCATTATCAGTGATGACTCTTTGCAGCCAATTTTCCCAAGCATGTCCTGGCCACCACATCCTCTGTTCTTCTTGACCCATGGCAAGCAATCCGTTAGAATTCATTGCATCCATCTTTTGTCGAGCCATTTTACAAAATTCTTATCGACGAGAATCTCTTTGGTGAAGTTCTATTTCGGATTGTTGATATGCATTGTCATTATTCACTCACAGTTTCACTAATATGTTCAGTTATCTAAATACTCTTTCGGAAACAGAGGCCGCGAAGTGTCCGCGAGTATTTCTGGAACCAGGTGTCCTCCTACTTTCTCCTGGTTTTCTATTTTCTGGTACGGAAAGAGTCTGCAAATTTAGGAGAATTGATCATATTAATAGCTACTCTTTTAATCCGTAAAAATTGTAAGGTAGGTGCACTGCAAATTTCCTCTTTTCGAAACTGACCTAATCAGCTGTTTCTAGTTCTCGAATCGCCAGAAGATGTCACTTGATGAAAGTCCAATGAAGGCACTATCACTCAATGGAGAACTGTCTTCTGAATACTGATTACTGTTTATAGGTTCCTGGTTTCCGAAGGTGCAAATAATTATTCCGAGGGCGTGTCTCCGGACAGGACAAGCCGGCCTGCCGGTACGCAACTTCGGCGATGCTGCGCTAGCCATCTGGCGCAAACTCGCACTGAAACCGCTACGAAACCCGCGTCACGAGTTCCCCCTCGAAAATAGTCGACGGTCGAAAATAGCAACGCACGCCGTGGAAAAAAGAAGAATCATCGGTATTCGACTACTCGACTCGCTTGTGGCGCTTGCGACTTCTCCAGGGAAATGTAAGAGATGAAATTCTTGGTACGGAAGAGTTTAAGAACAGACTTTTCTTTTCGTCTTTGCTTCTCCTTTCTTCACTCTTTGACAAGGAGTGAGTTGCTGTTGATAATAGGCGAGTGCGATGCCTTAGTAAGAATTGTAACGAACGTGGGCAATTGTCCTCGATAAATCCACGGACAAACATCCTCTGCTTCCATCCTTCTGAACTTGGTAGGTGTCACCCCGAAGGTGACGTTTCGGAAAGCGCACGATTTTTTCAATCAGAATTGAGCACAAATATTTTGTATTATCTTAATATCTTAATGTGAATTACTAGCAAAGATTGTAGACTCGGCCCTTGGTCTAAGTAATTTTTAATCTATGAACAAATTCAAGTCATCTGATCATCCTGTAAATATTGCAATATGAATATTTATAATTTATTCTGTACCAAATTTGTTACATATCGCCTAACAAATTAAATGCCAAAAGTCGAAGAAAAGAGATAAGGTTTAACAACCAATCACACCATTTACGTGAGAGTTTTTTTTACGCTAAAAGCAGTTTCGCAATGTTCCGTTAATTTATAACTTCTTTTTTAAGTGTTATTTCGAGCGGTTTATGGTGATGATAAAAATATCGTGTGGGTAAATTGGATCACCGCGACTCGTAGTTCACTTTGCGAAGAAACAAAGAGAGAGAGAAGTGTGAAAAGAACGAGAAATAGGGGAATTCATTGGATTTAAAACTGACCTGACTCCTGTGTGATGGTGATCGATGGCGATGGCGCTCCTGACTTGGTGAAGAGGAGGCATGGTGACGATGGGGTCGGGCTCGCCTGGAGGATGTTGCGTGAGTTACGTGTGCACGATCACGATCGCGGTCTCGATCACGATCACGATCGCGGTGAGAGTGAACATGAGAATGTTGGCGTCCACTGCTAGGTGATCTCCGGTGACTGCGCTTGTACCGGCGCTCCTGGCTCGTGCCTCGCTCATGTTGACGCGACCTCAAGACCCTCTCGCCGCTGAAAAGAGGAAGAAAGATGGTTAGAAACTTTACATGATCTACTGAAGTCGTTTGTCTTAATATATGGGGAACAAGATTCATATGTGCTGAAATAAAAATGACTTCTAAGATGATTTAAACTTTTATCTGAGTCTGTTCAGAAACTTTCGTCCGTCAGTGAATAAAAACGAATGTCTTTTCATATTTGTTTATGTTATCAGAAATAAATCCAAAATTACTACTGATTTCGATTCGTTTGACGACACCAAATTCGATTCGATTATCACAATAAAAAACGAATGTCTGTTTTTAGTTACATGTCGCATACTGGACAAACAAGATTAATTAATAATTTGAAACGTCTGAAATCGAAAATTAAACAGTCAACATTGAACTATTTTAAACTAGAGCGTTCAAAAATGTACAAGATTTGATGTTTTAAAAATTATAGAATCTTCAAAATGAAAAACATTTAAAATTAAACAATTCGAACCGGAAAGTACTCGGAGATGGCACTGAAAGCAATTAACGCGAAAGCAGACCACAGATTGAATCATAAAAGTTTGATTTGCATTTTCTTGAAATTTACTAAATAGAATTAGCTATAAATTACCATATTCACCGACCCCAATTCCAAATTAGAAGCTAACAAAATTAAACAATTTTTGTTTCGAGGTATTCAAACACTGGGGGGTTCAACTTCAGCTTTACGCCTACGTCAAAGATATACACTAAGAAATACTAATAGTCTAATTCTCGAAATTTCAATCTTACTGTCAGTCTCCCTGATGGAAATGTAGTTTCAGAACAAAATACAATAAGTTACAATTAAGCACAATAATATGAAAATTGTAATTTTTTTTGTAAAGTGTTGATAAAAGTGTCCGAATTGCAATAAAAATTGTGGTTTTAAACAGATTTTTTGTGCGTAACTTTGGCTTACATTCGGATGCTTACAACATTCTACAAGTAACTACAAATTTTTACGGAAAAAATGTTCAATTGTACTTCTTTTTACCTTAAGTAATTGTTATCAGAAGTGCTTAAAATTGTAAAATATAATATAACAATAAATAATATAATAAATATATGCTGTAACGTTAAATTAAAAGTGATTGGATAAGTTTTTCTGCTAAAATTAAGAAATCATTTTTTTTTAACTTTTAAATTTCAAATTCGGCGGAGAGGCCAGTCTGGAACAGGCGTTCAGATTTAGGTTCCAGCGAATTTTGAAGTGCCCAATAGTTGAAAGAATCGAATCTGACAGAATTTAACTCTTTCATAATAGAATATTTGTAATTAAGAAAAAGCTTTGAATCATGAATGCTTATAAAAATTAGAATGCTTCTATTTTCCAAGGCTTCCAAAATCGAGTCCAAGAAAATGTGTTATCATTGACTCCTAAACAGCTGTTAAATTTTCGACCATGAGGCAGTGTTTACCAGCATCCATAAAAACTTGAGCACTAAAGGCGATTGAGCCTTTTCAAACGCCAATAAAGCTTTTTCATGAAATCGATCCAAAGAATGATAGACGTGCAACTGCAACCACTAGAGGGAATGCAAAAACTTTTCACAGCCATGTCGATCTGACTCAGAACCGGAAGTACTTAAGTTCGGTAATTGGGCAACGTTCCAGGGGAGTTTCAGGGAGGTCAACCCATCGAATCAGAATTCCCGAGAGTCAAACGGGATTAGAATGTCGCGACGAAAAAAGGGTTCATCAACACAGATTCGAAAAAGCTGTCTGACAGGTTTCAAGGAGAGTAGATCTTTAATTTTTGCAATTTTCAAAAGGACAATGATCTGCGATTCTGAAAACTGTACTACTATGGCGAAAAATTTTTGATGACACATCCCAGAATCCTTCATTTTTCCTATGTCGTATTAGATTTTAAGAAGAAAGTAATAAGTCAATGATCTTGAACTGAGAAGCTTCTTTGTTCGCGATTCAAAATCTGTCATTAAATTTATCAATTCATTATTTAAATTCAGAAGTACTTTTTTTTGTGTGAAAAAAATACAAATAGAAAGTGATGTAATTAACGAATGTGAGATGAGTTTCGCTCGAATGGCAAAAAGAAGTGTGGCAGTACAGAACTAGAACTAACATTTTTTAGGAAAATGGGTTTATTGAATTAAATTAATCATTAAAGTTAGTGTCACTTTCACACTGTCCAATTCCCTATCTATTTCCTCAATACTGAATAACTTTTTCTGATCAAACGTTTTCGGCCTCAATTTAGTGACACTTCTGCTCGAGAGTGAACCTTAGGTTCATCTTAAAATGTAGATTTAGATTAGATAAAATGGATTTTAGCTTCTTTCAAAAATTCCGATTTTGTTGGTTATCTAGTTATGAGATTAATACAGATGCAAATCAGAGTTTATATTCGCATACTATCGGCATAAGGAATGATAAGAGAGGCTTTAGTATGCGACGTACGAAAAATAAAGATGCATCCATCCAGTTTTCCTGCATTTTGCTCTTGGATTCAGTCCAAAGAGCCTTGGAAACCCCAATGACAATTCAGAACAGGCAGCACGTACCGGCAATAATTGTTAAATGGGTCATACAATTGTGCGCATTATGGAAGTAAGCCCGCATCGGCACTTCAGATCCATTTCAAGACTAATTGCTGCATAACTTGCAAGGAATGCAGTTCATCGATAATAGTTTTGATTTTTTTTTTGTTTCAGAAGTATTTTACGATTTTATTTTACAAGCAATACTGAATGTATTATTAAAAACAAAAAAATATTTATATTTTTAATAAGCTGCAATTAAAGACATTTCCACTTCAATACTTCTAAATTAGAACAATTCAAGACTGAACAATTTATAATTTAAAGTGCTTGAAATAAAATAATTATGTAATTCCACAAGGAAAGGGCCTACTTCATCGCTGAGGAGTTACGTATAGGGACATATGATGTCGGATAAATTCGCGACACTTCAACTCCAGGACAAACTCTCTAGGTGGAAAAACGAGTCGCCGGGGCACTTTTGAAGTTGGAACATTAAAAACCCGCTTTTCGAAAAATAAGAATATAAAGTTCGCGAGAGCCATGATCGCACATGTTAATTTTTTGTTCAAACATAAAATTTACCCACTTCAGGTCACTTACGGGACATCAGTAAATGTCACGTTACAAAGCATAGATTGAAGTAGAATTTTCCATCGAAACCCCGAAATCGATGCTTTTAACCTTTGTTCACAAAAACGCGAATTTCTCCTATACTACAATCGACAACGTTGGCCCTTTGCTTGAGGAACGTCACAATTATTTAAACAACGAAGCATTCTAAATGTAACAGTATTTCAAACGTTCAAAAAGAAACCCATAAAATACTTGGTTTGTAATTATAAAAATATAAGAAAACATAATCGCTCCTTAAAGCTTTTTATTTAGTTTCTCAAATGTTCAATTCGATCATCATTCGCCGTAGTGAATCGCCAACAAGTCAAAACCCTTTTGGAATCAATAACAAATCACCGAAAAATAGCTTTTGTGCATACAAATTATCCACATTTTATAAGGCCGAGTCAAAACGTACGGACATGGCAAGAGAAAGGGGGAGCTGGAAAGGGGAAGGGGGAGCTGGAAAGGGGTCGGTGTGACTTGTGTCCGGACTCAGCAGCTTAAGAAAACATGAAAAATGTAAGATTTATAGTAATTCAGTCGACCTGCAGCCTACACTATTCAACCGATTAGCCCAAAAATTTCAGCATTAGATGTTTAGATTAAATTCTTGGAAGATTTTTCATGACATTTTTAATTATCGAATATTTCTCAAGATTTTGCACTATTTATTGAAGAAATTCAATTTTTTAATACTTTAGTTGCGTGGAGCCTTTTCTATTGAATTCATTGCTACCTTAGAATCCTTATAAATAAACGATTAACTCAACTCATTACATATAATTGTTATTTTATTTTGAGTATTAAATATTTTCCTTACTTGAAGTTATTTTATTTTATAAAAATTTGTATGTACTAACAAAAATGTGAAATCTAACTAAAAGCATATACGGATGCAACAAAACTCCACCTAGTAGAAAGTTATCAGTATAATCAACATAATTTGTGAAATCAAAAATTGAAAAGTAATTTTACAAGAATATATAACTTTGAAAATTTATTAAATTGAAAATATTATACGTACGTAGAAAATTGAAGAATGTATTAAAAGGAAAAAATGAAAACTTGCCGAGATGATTATTATTTTTAAAAATAGATCAAATCTCGCCAAGTTAACATATTTTTTCCGCTCAATACATTCTTGAGGTTTTTTGCTTAGCAGATGTTTTTGGTGATATCTCAATTCGTGTGAACGTAAGTTATTCCGAAAAAAAGTCGATAACGTGTTTTGAGGTTAGTATGACATGACCTTAAAGGGATTATTTTTAACTAGAATACATAAGCAAACTAAGGTAAAATA
>CAKNWW010154115.1:0-10864 GCA_932074435.1 Andricus kollari | reverse complement strand
GTGGGAATATGGAGTAATGTGACGTCTGTCACAGAAATGTCAAAAATAAATGTTTTTTAGGTGATGCCATGAGGTAATGCAATCCATCCATTGCTGATGGCGTCATGGACTCATCCGGTGGTCCGCGAGGATCGGATCGGTAACATGTACCGATCCTTCTGCAATGTTCACGGCACCACTATTGTAATCTCGGTTCAGTGAATTTCACATATCTTACAGTATTTAATACTAGGGAATAGAGGTGTAATTTACTAAAGGATTACCTTTTAATTCACCTTAACTTCACTTTGACATTTACGAAATGCTAAGTGATTTTGACATTTTCACACCCTCATTAAGAGCAGTTTTTACTGTTACGGTTACATGAAACACGTTAAATTTCTTGATAAGTAAATATAACATTTCTTTTTTCTCTGTGTACACTGTACTACACTTATACAAGCAATGCGATGCTAAATTACTTTAGCATTATTTTATGAATTAATTAATTTATCGATTGTCGAATATGATTGTGGGTTTGAAATTTAAAAGCTTAAAAATTTGCCATAAATTTAACAAATTTTATTGATAGATTGGTAGATTGCCGTCAATACACAAAACTTGTGTTAACTTTTTGAATTTTGACCTCAAATTCGTATTATATAACTTAAAAACTCTCCTCTTACTGTTATTCGTGGAAATCTACCAATCAAATAGGATTTCCCAAATTCAGGCTGCTTTTTTGAATTTTTGAATTTTGAAACCAAATTCGTATTTTGAGACTCGAAAACCCCCCACCCCCTTTTTGACATTCTTAGAAATTTACTAATTTAATCATATTTTTCAAATTTGTCAATTTTTGGAATTTATGAATCATGACTCCAAATTTGTATTCTTAGAATCGAAAAACCCTCTCGTTTATGGAAATATAACAATTTAAAGGAAATTTTAAAAATTTGAGTTAAAATTTGGAATTTATTAATATTGACCCCAAATTTGTATTTTAAGACTCGAAAAACCCCTCGTTATAACTTTCATGGAAATCTTAAAATTAACAAAAATTGTCAAATTTTAAGTCAAAGTTTTGGATTTTTTACCCCGAATTTGTGTTTTGTGCCCCAAAAACCCCTCTTTTACTAAATGTCATGGAAATCTACCAAACTCGTGTTCTGTGACTTGAAAAACCCGCTTGTACTGACTTTCATAAAAATCTACCAAATGAATGAAAATTTTGAAATTTGAGTCAAATTTTGGAATCTTTTAGTTTTGACCCTACATTTGTGTTTTGTGACTTGAAAAAAACCCTCGTACTGACTTTCATGAAAATCTAACAAATAAATTAAAAAAAATTAAATTTAAAAATCTTAGGCAAATTTTGAAATTTGTTAATTTTGACACCGTGTCCAATTTTTGAATTTTGGAATTTTGACCCAAATTCGTGTTCTATGACTCGAAAGCCCACCTGGTACTGACTTTCAAGTAAATATACCAAATTATAACAATTTTTCTAAATTTCAAAATTTGAGTCAAATTTTTTAATTTTGAACCTAAATTCGTGTTCTGTGACTTAAAAAACCCTCTCGTACTTACTTTCATAAAAATCTACCAAATTTTGAAATTTTTGAAATTCGAGTCAAATTTTGGAATTTTTTAGTTTTGCCCCTAAATTTGTGTTCTGTGACTTGAAAACCCCCCTCGCACTGACTTTCATGGAAATCTAAAAAATAAATTAAATTTTCAAAATTCGAGTCAAGCTTTAAAATTTCGGAATTTTGACACCAAATTCATGTTCTATGAGTCGAAAACCCCCCTCGTACTTACTTTTATAAAAATCTACCAAATAAATAAAAATTTCAAAATTTGAGTCAAATTTGGTAATTTTGTTATTTTGACCCCTAATTCGTGTTCTATGGCTCGAAAAACCTCCTCATAGTGACTTTCAAGTAAATCTACCAAATTAATTAAATTTTCAAAATTCGAGTCAAATTTTTGATTTTTGGAATTTTACCCCAAATTTGTAATCTTCTTTCTTCTCTCTCATTTGGTTACCAACCAATTTGTTTATTTCACAAAAATATAATTCTAGGAACCTTTTAGGTTGGACCCAGGGTTAAAAGGTTCCTTAAGGATTAGGGTCCGGGCTGGACCTTTAATTTCTTAAGAATCCAGGTCCGAACCCGATCCTTCTAAATTCTTAAGGGTTCGGGTCCGGATCCGTACCCTTTAAGTTCTTATGGGCCCGGGTCCGAACCTGGACGTTTAAAATTCTTAAGGGTACGGGTCCGGACCTTTAAGTTTTTCAGTTACCCTTTAAGTTCTTAAGGGTCTGGTTCCGTAACCGGACCACTTAAATGCTTGAGGACTCGGGTCCGGACCGGACCCCTGCTGGACCATTCAGGTCCTCGGACCCTCTAAAAATTAAGGGTTTCGGTCCATGATATAATTAAAAAATAAGGTTAAACAATCACCGCAGGGTCTCACTTGGAGCAACTGCCATCTAAAAATGACACCGGCTCCCAGTAGGACCGCGGTAAATCACATTCATGGCCACGTCTCACAACCGTGAGATGGGTGGTCACAGGACACGATGAAATCACAAAGAAAGGCTGGCGAAACCCTCGTGTGTTCTGAGAACAAGAAGCGACCCAAGGATGACAGCTTTCTGCATCCATTTCGCAAGTGCTTTGGCATATTTTTGGCACGCGGGTATCGCTTTAAGGTTACGAACCAGTGATAGTTTCGCACCTCCGAGAGCGCCTATCACAAGGACAATTACTTGTACCGAATATTTCGGGTACAGAAAATTTGGCACTTCTCATTTGGGACAATTGACTCTATCTCCCTTGGAGCGTTCGGCAGGGCAGGGTCGCGGCCAACACTGTAAGAGCGACAAAGATGGTAATAAAGCACTCTTAGGACCGCATTATGTCTGTAGATGTACGTCGTTCCTGCGTGGGTGGGACACCCCCATACTATGTGTTCCAGGTACTCAGCGTGTGCATGATACGCTCTGCACCTATTGCTGGGAACTTCTGGACATAAAATGCGGTCACAGTATGCTAAGGTGGAAATGAAACCGTCCTGGCATGCGCAAATAAAACCCTCTGTACCTGAATTAAGCTCTGATGATCTGAGGAAAGCAAAAGTTTGCTCCTTCGACAAGGACTGTTTTTATACATTTCAGTGAAAATTTCCGTGCATTTTCTTGTCGAGTAGCTCTTGGTGGGATTTTCGAACTTCTGCTTTCTTCACTTCGGCTTTCAGAAGGGAAACACCTAGATGGAGTAATGCACTTTCCTCACTTCTGATGTTAAAATTCAGGCCAAGGGTCTCGGCCGCTTACTCGTCGGCTTTGTAAAGGAACGCTCCTTCACCAATCATCTCGTGGTTTCTGACCATTTTTAGGAGAGGATCTCTGCCATTGGCTACGATATAAGCTGTACTTAGAACAATTAAGTTATGAAGACACTGGAGCTTCAGAAGTCTGCGTCCGCCTTGACGGCGTGAAATGTATAATCGCGGAACTGACTCATTGATATGCAAGCTTTTATGCATATGCATTAGGGTGTTCAAAAAAAACGCAATGTTCTTTTTTTTGATGACGCACCCCCTGAACTTATTCTGTTTGGTGGATAAATAAATGCATATTTTTCTTTTCTTTTTAAAATAATTTTAAACCGTGGTCCTGGGGCCCTAAAGTGTCCCAAAATGATCAAAATGATTAATTATTGTTAATTTTCGTAAATATAATAATTTGTTGCCAGGGAATGCAACTGATGGTACCATACGCTCAGAAAAAGAACCTTACCCAATTAAACCAAAAATACTACCCCTTGGTTTCAAAAACTACCCTTTATAGGAGTTAAAACATTATATCATGAATTTTAAAGAATTTATGCGTTATTAATTGGATTTCTTCGTACGTAAATGACTTAACAAGACACAGGAAAACGACTAATTATTTTTTCACAGAAAATTACCCTTATAATAAAAAAAGGATCCTTCTTAACTTCAATAACATGCTGAACTGGCGAAATTAAATTAACGTATAGCATTTTTTCCAATCACTAGAAATATATCGTTTTCAAACTTAACTTTTATTTGAGAAGTGAAAACATTGAAAATCGTAACTGAAGTTAAATATAATTCAATTTCGTCATTTCAAAATGTTATTGAAGTTAAGAAGGATCCTCTTTTTATTATAAGGGTAATTTTTTGTGAAAAAATCATTTGTCCTTTTTCTGTATCTTGTTAAGTCATTTACGTACCAAGAAATCCAATGAATAACGCATAAATTCTTTAAAATTCAAGATATAATATGGTAATCCCTATAAAGGGTCGTTTTTTAAAACAAGGGGTAGCAGTTTTGGTCTTATGGGCTCAACTTTTTTTCCTGAGCGTATGGTACTAACAGTTGCAATACGTGGCAAACTATGATTATATTAACGAAAATTAACAATAATTAATCATTTTAATCATTTTGGGACCCTTTAAGGCCCAGGACCACGGTTTAAAATTATTTTAAAAAGAAAAGAAAAATATGCATTTATTTTTTCACCAAATAGAACAAGTTTAGGGGGTGCGTCATAAAAAAAAGAACATTGCGTTTTTTTAGGACACCCTAATATGCATGATCTTACGTGTTCGTTCTTCGTCCATTGACCACCCCAAACGAGTAGAGTAGAACCGCGAGGGCAAGCATGTTAGTCGCAGATACCTTGTTCAACGCCGACAGATTTGAAGACCAAATCTGTCGAAGAAGATGGTTGTATCTGCTTCGGAGAGACTCCTTTACTGATGTTACGTCCTGAATGCGGTTTTGAGACACGCCCAGGTATGTACAGGTCTCTCCACTCTTAAGATGTCTAATAACACTTATATCCACAAGGTCAGGATCCTTGGGAACGCCAACAATCTTTCCGTTCTTCAGATGAATTTAGGCACATTTATCCTATCCAAAGTCCATCCCAATCTCTTCTGTGTACTTCTTGACGATATTTATGGCAGCTAGAAGTTTGCCTTTACCAGAGGCAGAGAGCTTCAGGTCATCCATATAAAATACATGAGTGACCTTGTGCTCGCGCTGGTTGGTGTCGCCACAGAAGTATCCAGAAGAATTTCGTAGTGCGAGAGATAGAGGCAGAAGTGTGATGCAAAAAAGCAAAGGGCTCATGGTATCGCCCTGCAAGACGGCCCCTGGAAGGTGACATTGTTTGTTGTCACACGATAATTTCCAGATGAGATAGTAAATCTAGTTTTCCAAAGAGGCATCAATCTCTCTATGCATCTCACTATGTGTGGATGCACCTTCAAGCTTTCCAACAGACAGATGATAAGTCTAGGAGAGGTTTAATCGAAAGCTTTCCGGTAGTCAAACAAGGCCATTGACAGGACGCGATGATGGGCTGCATCGTCTTTACAGACACACCTGTCAATTACCATGTTCTCTCGACAGCCTGCTACAACTTTTTTCGAGCCACGTTGTTCGTGCATCTCACGCCACACAGGCTCAATTCGCCGAACAATCCTGTTGTTCAGGACAGCTGTCAAGATCGTATACCGTGTGTTCAAACAAGTTATTGGCCTGTAATTCTCTGGGTTGGACAAGTTGCCTTTTTTCGGTAAGATTATAGTGCATCCTAACACCAGCCACTGCGGAATGGGCGTCTCCGACTTTAAATATAAGGTCAATATGAGGGCCGAATGTTGCTGCGTAGAAGTAAATTTCTTCCACCAGAAGTTCTTGATATAATCTGATCCAGGACCGGAAAAGTTCTTCGTGCCTCTAAGTGCTTTTTTCACCTCTTCAGCAGTGATTGATGGACATTCCTCCTCAGTTTTATGAGGTTGTTGCAAAATTCCTTGAAACGGATGATATTGTCAGTATCTTCTTTCAACTTCAGATTTTTCGGGATCTTGTATACCTCTCCCCAAAAAGTCTCTACCTCGTTGGGCTTGGGTGGATTTTTTACAGAAACAGGGTGACCACTACATAGGCGTGATGGGTCAGCGAGAAACTTTTGATTCTCCTTGATCCATCTCTACCTCTTCTGTATTCTCCCCCTTGCGTCAGATAACAGCCGTATTTTGTCAACAATATGCTGCTTGATTGTCAGCAGCTTTGACTTGTTTAGTGTGTGATTCAAGATCCTCAGTTCTTGGGCGAACTTTCGAACCCTTTTCATGAACGGCCTACCAGATGTTATGTAGTCAATCACACATTGAACACGGGACGCATTTTTCTTGCCCATCCAATGTTCTTGTTCAGTTGATGTAAGGGTCCTTTGGTATTTTGATCCATCGTCTGTTTGAGCCTTCGATTTGAATCAGCCAAAGCTTTCGCAGCACCATAAACTGAGCAATTGATGGTCCAGAGGTCGGATTCTTGCGAGATTTCTGCACGAAGGGAGGCATCCATTTCAGCCAGATCTTGGGGCCTCAGAGGGACTTGCATGGTAATGTTCCTTCTTGTCCTGAATTTGTAATCATCTCTCAGAAGGTGCCTGCTTTCCGCGGTTGGTCTTAATGTCGCTTCTTTATCTTCGGCTGCAGCTTGATCAAGCAGCGGTTGGGGAAGCGCTCTGCGTACATATCCATTTTTCCAGAGGTTGGCACGTTGATTTCGCAACGATTGAATCGAAACGTGATGAAGCTCTGTATGTTTTTGGCACCACAAATTATGCATACGCGCCATTAAGCCTTGGTGAGCGGGGATAATGCTGGCATCGTAGCAGTCTAGTTAGTCATCCTTCAGTTGATTCGTCCACTTAATGTGGGCGTTTTCCCGGTTCGTCGTCGTGTTTCCATCTAAATTATTTTCGGCACCCCGAACTCTAGGATTACACAGCCGCACAAAAAAAATAAGTGTCGTGATCTGGGGACACGACATATGAATCTGAATCCGCCATCAGAATTGGCCTAAAGGGTCTTGGTTGGACCCCAACCTCAAAAAACACCTTAGCATCGTTAAAATGGCCCGTTTTTCTTGTACAAAATCGAACCAGACATATATTGATGCATTTTTGGGGTAGTTGAGTCTATTCAGGCTCTTCGACGAGCTAGCCAGGTAAAGATTTATTCATAACCTCACAATCGTCAAACATAACCTCAAAGAATACCTCAAATCCATGGAAATGACATTTTTCGTGCGCTGAAACCGGAACCTCACCACATTCCTATATGTTATCGGGGTATCCGAGTCCAATTTTACGGTTTCGTGAAACCTAGTAGGTTTCAATATATTCCTAACTTCGCTGTTTACCCGGGGTCCACGGAGTAATAATAAGGAGACCGATCTCCGTACATGCGTTCTGGCTGCGACAATTGCACCTTTATTGCCAAGCTCAAACGTTTCGAATCAGTACTGTAGCCAGTCGGGCATGCGCACTGCCATCTGCGACAGTGCGACAGTGCGCATGCCTGACTGGCAATAAAGGTGCAATTGTCGCAGTCAGAACGGAGATCGATCTCCTTATTATTACTCCATGGACCCCGGGTAAACAGCGAAGTTAGGTATATATTGTAACCTAGTAGGTTTCACGAAACCTACTTATGTTTTACGGTTTTGAGGTTATGAATTAATTTTTATCTGCTTAGCTCGTAAAATAGTCTGACTAGACTCAACTACCCCAAAAACGCATCAATATGTGTCTGGTTCGATTTTGAACACGAAAAACGGGCCATTTTAGTGATTTTAAAGTATTTTTTGAGATTAGGGTTTCAAATAGGACACATTGGGCCAATTATGATGACGGATTGAGATTCAGCGTGTCAAAATACATAAGAATTGATATGCCTCATCCCCAGAACAGGAAATACTAATTTTTTCAAGTTTTTTGAGGTTAGGGTGAAACCCTGAACTGTAGGGCGAATTCTGACATCGGATTCGGATTCAGCGTGTCAAAATCCATAGGAAAGCATATGTCGCGTCCCCAGATCACGACACGTATTTTTTTGTGTGTGGCTGTGTTATCGGCATTTTTCGCCGACCCATTGTCGGGTGCTCTGCGCGTTCGATCGTTTTGAACCGCATTTACAACTTTTTGGTGTTTTGTTGGTGTCGTTGTTCTTCCCACGAGCAGCTAGGGAAAGGGTTCGTCCATCCTTGTGGAACCCCGCATGCAAAGATAAGGCTGCATACTCTGAGAGGTCGGCCAGTATCTCGGAGTCCCCGTTTAAGACACCTTACCCAGGTGACATTCAGCTTTCGGCACGGTTGTTACGCCTCCGCTTAGGGGTTATTCCTTCAGGACCATCCCTGGACCATTGTCCGCGACTGCTTATTAATTATTGTAACCATATTCAGCAGAAACCCTTTATACAGGGACCCTCTATCCTCAAACCGAGGGCCGCTCTGGAAGTTGATATGATTAGATTGGGGAAAAAAAATGTTATTTAAAAAAATTCAAACTATTAAGCCTTTATATTAAAAATGAACCAATTGCAGAATTGTGGAATTGTTCAATTCTCGAGTATTACATTTAAAAAATTAAAGCCTTCAAATTGTAAAGTTGCACATTTTTTATTATTTTATTTTTACGCATACTATGTCTAATTTTTGTGGTCCTAAAATGATACTATTCCAACTAGGAGTGATAATCGAAAGCATAAAGTCACTCATGTATTTTACATGGATGATCTTAAGATCTATGATAAAAATCAAGAGAAATTACATCTAGCTCTAGATATTGTCAAAGAGTACACTCAAGAAATTTGAATGGAGTTCGGGTTAGAAAAATGCGCTAAGGTTTATCTGAAGAAAGGAAAACTTAATGGAATCCCGGACGACCCTGAGCTCGTCGACAGATGGGTTGTACGATACCTTGGCGCTGGAGTGACCTGCCACAGAGCCGCATTCAGGACGTGACATCTATAAAGGATACTCTCTGATGCAAATACAAACGTCTCATTCGACGGATTTGGTCTTCCGAACTGTCGGGGAGGAACAATGTATCTGCTACGAACATGCTTGCCGTCCCGGTATTACTCTATTCATTTGGAGTGGTTCCATGGACGAAGGACGAGCTCAGATCCCTCGATATCGGGTCCCGAAAGGTTATGCACATGAACAAAAGCATGCACCTTATATCTTCTGTTCCGCGACTTTACATCTCACGCCGTCAAGGTGGTCGCGGAATACTAAATCTTGAATTTCTTCACAACAGGATTATTTTGGATACAGCACATATAGTCGCAAATGGACAAGACCCTCTTCTTAAAATGGTCAGGAAACACGAAGAAGTGGTCAAAGGGGCGTTTCTCTACAATGCAGCGGAGGAGGCTGCTGAAACACTCGACCTTGACTTCAATATCAGGGATGATCAAAGTGCATCAAATCTTATCCATCTCGAGTACTCACTCCTGAAGGCCCGGATTAAGAAAGTACAGGAGAAAAACTTCCGCGAATAGCTCCTCGAGAAGAAGATGCACGTCATCTTCCACAGAAATCTGGAGGAACTGTCGATGTTATATGAGCTAACGTTTGCTTTCCTTAAATCACCGGATTGAAGTCGGGCACGAATGGTTTCATTTTGGCATACCAAGATGGTGTCATTTCCACTCTAGCATACCGTCGCCACATTTGGAGCCAAGACATTCCCGATGATAGCTGCAGAGCGTGTCATGCACACCCCGAGCGTCTAGGACACATACTATCTGGTTGTCCAATTCATGCGGGAACGACCTATATCCAAAGGCACAATGCGGCACTAAGAGTACTTTATTGCCATCTCTGTCACTCTTACGGCATCAGCACAAATACCGTTCCGCTAAATACTCATGGGGAAATAGAGTCAATTGTCGTGAATGAGAAGTGTCGGATATACTGGAACTTCATATTCTCGACAATTGTTTCTGGTTCGCACTCGAGGCCTGACATTGTTCTTCTTGACTTCGAGAAACGAACCATGTTCGTTATCGAATTTTCGGCACCAGC
Source organism: Andricus kollari (assembly GCA_932074435.1). Lineage (NCBI taxonomy): Eukaryota > Metazoa > Arthropoda > Insecta > Hymenoptera > Cynipidae > Andricus > Andricus kollari. The sequence continues at coordinate 951 of CAKNWW010154115.1, read as the reverse complement.
TGACAAAAACATCATAGCCAGGGAGAATGAAAAGAAAGAGAGGTATATAGAACTTATAAGGGAGTTGCGACGGCTATACCCGGAATATTCCGTTAAGCTAATCATCTTGATCATCGGTGCTCTTCGAGGTGCCAAGGTTTCACTGGTTAATAGCCTGAAAAGCATCCCTACGTGTCAAGGAAATGCTAAGACACTTGCGGGGAAAATGCAGAAGAAGGTCGTCCTTGGGTCGCTCCGTGTCCTCAGGGTGCACGAGACTTTTGCCCGATCATCGTATTGAATTCTTCACAGACTGTAACCACCTATCTCACGGTCATGAGACGTGGTTATAGCTGAAATTTTACCGCGATTTCGCTGGGACCGGGTGCAATTTTTCAGATTAGCACCTGCTCCCAGCGAAATCCTGCCGTTGTCCTTATGACAAACCTAATTATATACATAGCAGGATAATTAACCAATTATAATTTCAGCGTGAGTTTCGCTATTTTGAATAACGTAAACCACAACTGAGTGAATATATTGTTACATATCTGAAATTTTATATTTATTGACAATTAAATTGTCCTTCAATTTTCAGCTCTGGAAGTTGATATGGTTAGATTGAAAAAGAAATTTTTATTTAAAAAAATTAAAACTATTAAGCCTTTATATTTAAAATGAACCAATTGCAGAATCGTTGAATTGTTCAATTGTCGAGTACTACATTTTAAAAATTAAACCCTTCAAATTGTAAAGTTGCACATTTTTTATTATTTTATTTTTACGCATATTATGTCTAATTTTTATGGTCCTAAAATGATACTATTTCAACTAAGAATGCTTTCATGTTGAAATGGTTTGTATTTAAAAATGTTAAATTGTAAACAGTTTGATTTACATGATTGACATTTTTTGAAAAAATATGCACATTTTAAGGGCTGCAGCCCAGAACTAGATAACCAACATGTCTTC
>CAKNWW010154053.1:0-11230 GCA_932074435.1 Andricus kollari | reverse complement strand
AAAAAAAAAACTTTTAAATTTTACTATTTGTAAAAATAAAAAATGACAGGGGCCACATCTGGGCCAGACCGGGCCACACATTTTCGAGGCCCAGATGTGGGCCCGATCGGGTAGGGCGTTTCATTTCCGGTCTGGCGCTAGGCCGATTACCCTATCGGAGCCACATTTTTCCCGAGCTGGGCCCGATCGGCGCCACATCAAAATTTCTGCACGGGGTTGCGCGCAGAGAACGAAATTTCGTCGTTTCAGAAATTCGTTCTCTCGTGGAACAGAGTATAGTAACTTTCGGATATTTCCAGTTCCACTTTCGTCTTCCTTCACCCATGGGAGATATCACTCCTTACTACTCCTTCATGATCCCGACGGACTTCATGCTTTTGCCACCACACCCTTCATTTGTAGATCTAATATTCAAAAAGATACAAAACAGCTTCAAGTAATGAAAAGTCAAATTAACAGAAATGAAGAATGAAAGAGCATCATTTTTAAAATTGGTCAAAGAGAGAAAGGAGAGAAAGTTAAATAAATCACATCTTGTATAAAGTTCTTTTATTTTTTATATTGTACATATTTTATGACCATTGTAGAAAATAAAAATTTCAAAAATAAAATAATTTCAATCCGCCTAAAATATTTAAAAAAAATTAGGGATAACCCGAGAGGGTATGAAAATATAAAACTAAAATATGAATTTGACACAAAAAACCTGTGGGAAAGACTTTAAAGTGATTTTGAAAATCCTTAACTCTAAAATATTTAACACTACTTTTAATTTTTATCTTTTCCAAGTTAATATAAGTAACATCTGTAAATTTAAAATATTTGAAAAATGCTGTAAATATCATTTTACAATCTATCATTTTAAATTTTTAGCTTCAAATAGTTGCATAACAACACATTTTGCATACTTTTTTATTTATGAGTTCTAAACGAAGTCATCCCAAATTTGGAAAATTTATTAAATTGTGCTTTGATATAATTTTAATACCTTACTCAAATAATATTAGAATAAATTTATGATTCAAAGAATAAGTGGAAAATTACTAAGACTTAAGGTGGCAATTAAAAAATACATATTCCAAAAAATATAGAACTTAATATATCAATCTTTTTATGAAAACTTTAGTCACGGCACTGGTTGTTTCTCACAAGCGCTGAATCAATTCCTCTATTTAGTATATAAGAAAGTTCCAAATTTCACCTCTCGACGTGAAGGGTGCGACTGCGTAGTTTTGTCGAAAGAGTCTTATATATATGTAGTATTATATTAGGTTTATTTATGTGTGTATTATATGTGTTCAGTAGCGTCGGTGTCGTGACTGTATTGGCGACGAAATTGGATTCTGATTGGCTGTGACTGACTAATGTGTATGCAAGTGTATGCTGTTCATTGTGTATAAGAGTTTTCTTTTTGATTCACAGAAGCTTACGGTTTGCCAAACAGTCAGTTAAAGTTTCTCGAGCGTCCGTGATTCCTTCATGCTTTTCTGTAAACCCACTTACATTTTCTAACGCATTATTTCAACTACTATATCTATAGTAGCATATATATCTAGCATACTATTTCAACTACGAAGTACAGTATAAATTAAAGTACAGTTCGGTAGATATTCGTATCAATTTGTCACACTTTCATATTTGTGAATCAAGTATTACCGAATTTCGTTTTACCGAACTAGAAATAAAACTTGATCGAAGTGTCCATATGTCCCAAGTTTACCCAACTGAGTTTGGTAAAGTTTCTCGAACTAATTTTCTCCGTTTATGAAACCTCTGCGCACAATCTGCGGGAAAACACTGATGGATAAAGTGAAAAAAGAAATAATTCTCAAAGATTGTGGTGCAAAAGAGACAATAGTTCACATGTGGGAAAGAAATCAGTGAAGATGGTTCGGACATGTTGACAGAATGAAAGATGAACGTCTAACGAAACAAGTGTATAAAGGTAAAGTAATGTAAATGTCCAAGTAATCGTGACGGTCCCAGTAATCGTGAAACTTGGTTATAGTTTGAATATATTGTTAAAAAATGATTTAAAAGTAACATTTAATGATAAAACCCACTTATTTTTAGCATTTTATCATAGCAAATAGAAGTTATATTCATTCAAATTAAATTGGCATCACGATTACTGGGACTAAGGTCACGATTACGGGGACGTTTACTTTAAATGGCATTATGCCAAGAGGCAGACCGCGGAAAGAATGGTTAGAATGTGTGAATGAAACCTTAATCCGAAAAGTCATACGATGCCATAGAAACAGGAGAGCTTGCATGAAAAAATGCATGGACGTGAAGGAAGCTAGAGAAGTATGCCAGAAAGTCGCACTAAAAGATCTTATCGCTAAGGTACAGGACATCAGGCTAATCCACACATCTCAGAAGATCGAGCAATGGAGATTAACCAACAGGTTGATTTGGCGTGGAAAGAGGACGGCAATGAACATCAGTTAGAGGAAGCCGCGTCTCACGAACAAGCAGCGGCAATTGATGTTCTTCCTCAACCTGGTTATGATCCAGCACCACCACATCCTCCAGGGGTAGATGGCATAATACAACCAGAGCCAGAAGCAGAGGTTCAACAACCAAGAAGGCGATTGAAATGGACATACCATATGAACAGAGACGTAATGTGCTCTTATTTTTTGGCAAAGAAAAGCGGCAAAGTGTAAGAAGAGAACATCATCGACTCTCTTGCATAAGTACCCAGAACTAGCCACAAGAATAAAAGAGCAGAATCTGGCAGATCAAAAACATTCAATATCTTACTGCTAGACTGCGTCGTTATAATAAAAGTAGTGCAAGAAGGCAATAAAATCGAACCTTTCAGGCAGGTAAAAGAAGGTTCTATCGTAAACTGAGTGTAAAGCAAAAAAACCACCAATACACCAAAGTGCCTTAACTGGAAGACATGACTAACTATTGGCCGGGTGTCTGGGGGAAAACTGACAGAAGCAATTTTAATTCTGCGTGGTTCCAACTAGAGAAGCCAAGAGCTGGCAATAACTCTGAAATGGAGCCGACTAACATCACAGCTTTAGATGCTTCAACGGGTTTAAAAAGAACAAGTAACACAACAGGTGCAAATCTTCTGGTACAAGTACCCGACTAGTGTGCATCCTGCGTTGAAACGGTGTTTTCAGAAAATCATCGAACAACCAGATCTGATGCCGGGCTTTATGCTCCAGGGTACTACGTATATGTTGCCTAAAAAACCAAATGCTCAAAATCCATCTGATTTTCAACCAATAGCCAGTCTTCCCACAATATATAAATGTCTTACAGATATCATAGCAGATAAGGTATATTCTCACTGCGACGAGAATGACATCCTTCCAGAAGAACAAAAAGGATGTTGTAAAAACTCGCGAGGCAGTAAACATCTAGTCACCATAGACTGTTGCCATGACGCAAGCTCGTAAACATAAAAGAAACTTGCACATGGCATACATTGACTACAAGCAACCGTTTCCTTCCGTATCACATGATTATTTGCTTGAAGTCTTAAAAATATACCAAATTTTCCCACGCATCATTGACTCCCGAAGTCGTGCGATGATGCTTTGAGGTACAAGAATCAAGTATTTTGATCATGGGCAATCAAGGATAACTAGATCAATACGCATTACGACGGATATATTCCAAGGAGACTCCTTCAGTGCATTATGGTTCTGTTTAGCGTTGAACCCGCTGAGCAAAACACTAAATAGCATGTCTCATGGGTTCCGAATACATAATAACGAGGATGGTCATCAAGTGACCCATCTTCTATACATGGATGAGCTGAAGCTATACACTAGTTCGGACCAGAAACTGCAGCAAGTGATCGATGTTACAAAGCAGTTTTATAATGATATCCACATGGAGTTCTGACTATATAAATGCAGAACAGTGCATTTAACCAGAGGAGAATGAGGGACCGCAGAGCTAGAGAATGATTTCGAGAATGACATCGAGGCAATGGCTGAGGGGGAGTCATATAAATGCCTGGGTATTCTCGAATCTAAGGGTATTGAGCATACGATAGTTAAGAAAAACCTAACGACTACCTTCACTTCAAGACTCAGATTGGTTCTGAAGAGTTCTCTTAACACGGCAAACCAGATCAGGGGAATAAACGCATATGCCATGGCTGTCCTCACGTACTCCTTTCGGCTCATCAAATGGTCGAACACCGACCTCAAACGATTAAACAGAATCATCGCCGTAGAAATGACGAAGCACCAAATGCACCACAGTCATTCGGCCATTGAAAGGTTAGTTCTACCACGGCATAGAGGGGGTAGGGTCATTGTAGATGTCAGGAAACTGCACGCAAAGAAAGGTTTGGTTGCGGCAACCGAAAGTTGGGTTGTCCCAACCGAACTGTCGGGTTTCCTATGGACTGACCTCACTCATGGGTTGCTGTAACCGAACTGGTTCGGTTGTACCAAGTTTGGTCAATTTAACCAAACAGTTCGGTTGGAGTGACCAAACTGCTCGCTTAAGATCATTACCCACAACCGAACTGTTCGGTTACACCAACCGAACAGTTCGGTTACAGTAACCTAACAGTTCGATTGCAGTAATGCAACAGTTTGGTTACTACAATCGAACTGTTCGGTTACATCAGTTAATCCCCCTGCCCCACTCTCTATGGAAATGGACGGTGGTCTAAAGAGAATAAATAATAAATACTAAAATAAAATTATTATGCATATATATATATAGTTTATTCCTAAGTCCTAACTGTACATCATAAACAATAATATAATACAATAATACTAAATAGTTAAACTTTTAAAACAAACAGATGAATTCACAATGCAAAATTTAATAGTCGATATTTTAACAATAAAAATTCAACAGCACACTGAAATTTTTCACTACACGATTGAATTTTTAACGAAATAATTTAATTTTCAGCGAAATAATTCAATTTTTGACAAAATATTTTAATTAAAAAAAGATGTTTACCAAAAAGGATTAATTTTACAACCAAAAATTTTAATTTTCAGCCAAGAGAAGATTAATTATCTACCAGAATTGAAATCTGCTGCTTCCACTGCTACTCCCTTAAAAATTTGGAGTACGAAAAAAAAAATACCTTTAGAGTAATTCGTTCTAAACATAACATGTAAAATATTTATGAAGGAGGCAAATTGATCAAATGAAAATGGTCTGCTTGGCGTCTCTTAAACTTAACAAATTTGTCTATGACACTCCAAAACCACTCCTTCAAATTTTAATCTAAGCATTTGGAAAAATTTGTTTTTAACTTTAAATTTCTCGATGTATTTGTCGAGACCTCACTTAGAAATAAGTTCCTTGTACGCCATTTGCACACTAAATACTTTCGATTTTATAAATAAGTCCACTGCACTTCAGTTCACTTCACGAAACGCCTATGAAATGTTATGAAACACTGATGCTACGGTTAGGGAAGCGCATCATGACGGTAACAGCTCCCTCAGAACGCAAAATTCTCGAGTTTGCGCAGTGCGAGTAGACCAGCAGGTGAAAAGAAAATAATGAAAATAAATTACACAAAAGCATTAAATAAATGTACAAGAAAACAATCCTTTTTTAATTATAATTTTTGCATAGTATTATATTCTATAAATCTTCAATATATCTTAATAAATTGCCAGCGTAGGCCAGAGCACTAGTGCGCATGCGTAATGCAGTTAGCCGTAACCGAACTGTGAGGTTCACGCAACCGAACTCTTCCAACTGAACAGATTAAGTCATGATAACCAAACCGGTTCGGTTGCCACAAACCAACGTTTGGTTCAGACAACCGAAATAGTGCCAACCGAACCCAGTTCAGTTAGGACAACCAAACGATTTCTTTGCGTGTGTGTGAGTCACAAGTTATAGAGTTGCGAGACTATTTCAACAGCAAGCGAGATGTTACGCTTTACAACACCATCTGTAAAGTTGATCTTGACTACACATCCTTGAATTTGTCTTCAGAGGAGGCCTTGAATATCAGGAAAGAAACCATAGAGGAATTAGAAACGCAATGGAGACAGAAAGCCATCCACGGCGAGCATCCCAAAACGTTAGATCAACATGAAGTGGACAGTGAGGCATCCAATAGTTGTCTGAGAAAGGGCGTCCTGTATCCGGAAACGGAAGGATTCGTTATTGCGATACAGGACAGGGTTGTCAGCACCATAAATTATCGCAAACACGTGCTACATCAAGACGTGGTTGACCGGTGCCGATTATGTGGAGATACCAACGAATCCATCGAGCACATTATTGATGTTTGTCGCATAATGACTCCAAGAGAATATACGCACAGGCATAATGATGTGGCGGGCATTATACATCAACAACTTGCCCTAAACCTAGGACTCTTAACAGAATGGATGCCTTTCTATAGCTACATTCCAATGCCCGTTTTAGAAAACGAAGATTACATCTTATATTGGGATGTTACTATCCAGACGGATCATTACATCCGAGCCAATCGACCGGACATCGTAATGCGAAAAAAAAAAGTTGGAAGAGTCTACATTGCTTGTCCACTTAGCCGAAATTTGCAGGCAACGTATACAACCAAGATCCACAAGTATAGCGAGCTAAGGCATGAGGTAAAGACAATGAGGAGGAGTGTGAAACATGCATCTTTTCATCCTATTGTGATTTCGGCTACAGACAATGTGCACGCAAGATGCACTGAACATCTTGAACATTTAGGAGTCATTAGAGCGTTGGCAGCAGCTCAAAAGGCGGTTTTATAAAACACATGTCGCATTGTAAGAAACTTCGTGAACCATCAGGAAGCAAGCGACTAAAAACCTATAGAGTGATACATGGTAGCTCTAAGAAAGCATCCAGAGGCGATCGTTGTCACCTCTAACACTCGCGGCCGCTGTGTAAGCATAACAGTGGTAAAAGACGAATTGAAAACTACACCATGCTTCTAATTTTGTACGTTCAACACCATCGCAAATGATTTCATACATCGTATTAAATTAACTAATTACATCCTCATCTCATCAGTCACTTGACTTAGTCCGTGGCTATGATGGACAACCGGGTTCTTTGTAACCCGAGAAAAAGTTTGAAAATAAATATAAATAAAATATAAATATATAAAAAATACAAATAAAAAAAGATAGTATACATGATTACATAGCATTATACATATTATAATTATTATAAATTTAATATAAATCTATTATAACTTTACTATATAGTTCAATTGAAAGAAAATGTTTTCAAACATTCTTTAAAAAAATCGTTGTTAAGAATATAGTTCGTATATTAAAATTTCAATCACCTTCAATAATTACTGTTTATTATCTGAAATATGTTTCAGTGTATGTTTAATTATTGCTTGAGCATTTATGCAATTATGTATTGTAATTTCCTAAATCGTTTATTCAAAAATTATTATTTTCTGAATTTACCTCTGTAATTTCTATTTAAGTCCAAACCGTGCTTCTGTCTAGAAACTAGCTAAAATCTGGACGGTCTTCATTATTTTCAAAATCATAGCCAACTCCTAGATAGCGCCAAGACTGGGACTAGACAGCAGAAAAGTTTGAGTTAAACACGTAGCAAAACTGGACAGCGCCAGTGTAGCGCCAGGCTAGTATTGCTTTAGCATGATTCAAGACTGCCGCGAGATTTTTCCACACGGGTATTACTCTACCATTCAACTCAGTGAAGTCAAGTGTCCCCTAGCGTTCGCATATTGTGAAAAAATTGGTTCGCCCCAAAAAAAAGCGAACAAAAGTTGGGAAATGCGCTGGTTTGAGCTTGTAGCAGGGAGCTTTATGGACAAGTCTGAATCTGGAAGTCCTAAGCCTCTAACAATGAACTTCTTATTTTTATCAATCTATTTTTAATACAGTGCAACCTCTGAATAAGCCCTCTCCGAATAAGCCCGCTTCTCCTTATCTTCATTCGAAAGTTGCCCCCACTACTTCGCGCATCATAGAATCGGGGGCGAACCTTCGAATAAGTCCGCGCGTGGAAATTGCCTTTTGATCTTAATTTATGCTTTGAGTAATAGTATAGTAATGAAAATTTCAATTGATTTTGTAATAAATTTCAGTAATCCATTGTTAATATAAAATATTATATATAAATATTAATCTAAAAGAAGGTAAGACAAAGTAACATATTCAGCAATCCTTATTAAAAAATAATATTTTTTAATTGAATTTAAAAAAATAGTATTACATAAAATTTCGTCAAGTACTGCCAAGTACCTATTGGAAATTAAAAATTGCGTATTTTCTCCCAAATAAACATTTTACCTTACTCATAGTACTTATTTAGAATAATATATTTTAAATATTTTAAATAATACTAATGCTGATAATAATAGTATTAAGAATAATACATGGCGACTATCGTCACCTCCAACATACATGCTCCTAATTTTGTACCTACAACATCATCGCAAATGGGTTCATACATCGTATTAATTTAACTAATTATATTCTTATCTCATCAGTCACTTGACTTAGTCCGTGGCTATGATGGAAAACCGGGTTCTTCTTAACCCGAGAAAAAGTTTGAAAACAAAAAAATACATATAATTCTCACGTGAATATGACTCGAATGCAAGCGGACTTATTCGGAGGTTGAGTCGAGAATTTTTCGTGGTGATTTCGGACCGCGGGTGGGGGTAACTGATTTCTCGGAATTATATTCCCCTACAAGCCCGAGCCCGGTCTTATTCGGAGGTTGCACTGTATTCTCAAAAAGGCTTCTTGAAAATGTCAACTTGAACAATCATATCTAAGGCTCGCAACCAGTCTACAAATATTGGAACTGTATACAACTTTCGAGATGTCTCAAATTTTGTTACAACTTTGTTAATGCATAAAAATTTGACAAAATGCATCTTTACTGAGGAGAGAACAAGTATATAAAAGGGTAAGTAAATTGACTTATAATTTCTTGAACAAAATTGAAAAAGTAAAAAAAGTATACATTTTACGTATTAAACTCCATACGACACAAAAGTTGTCACACAGAGTACTAAAAATCATTTTGTTTCCAAATAAAAAAAGATGTATTCATTTGTTTCCGAGATAACGAAATTTGTTGGGCCACCCTAATATAAATATTATTTTACATTATATTATATTATATAATATTATGTACATGATATCATCTAATATAGTATTATGTGTATGATATTATCTAATAAACACGGAGAGACTTTTGATATCAATATTTGGTTCATTCTATATGTATAATTGAAATAAAATGTAAGAATTTAGGGATAATCGGGGTACTGGTATAAAGATTCCTACAATAATAAGAGATGATGGTATTTCTGTATGTATTATTATAAACTTGAGCGAACAAAAATTATTATTCACGTTTAGAAAAACTCTTATTCACTGTTTGAAAATTGTGAGTACGAAAAAGTGATAATGGCCAATAACAAGTTGTGTAAAAGATATCTTCAATAGTAAATATTTTAAGTAACATAAGTTGTAAGACATGTACGAAATTCTAGTATTCTTAAATAAGAATGTGTATTGAAATGAGAGCCGCTAGTAATATCTGCAACCGGGATTTGCGAGAATTCTAAAAGACTATACTAAAAACGCCCGAAATTTTCCGACTTGTTCCGTCTACAGCCGAGTACGCGAAGATTAAACCAGCAGACCGACTCATCCGGGTGGAGACCTGTGATTTCCCGCCAAAAGTTTCAATCATACGTCTTTGTAGTACAAAAATGTTTGTAACTAGTGCAGTGTGAATTACAGCTTAAACAATTTTTAATTCGGAAATTATTAATTTAAACTCTCAATAATTTACTCATATAAAATAGAAGCTTTTAACACTTTTGAATTAAGTGTTAATTAAACTGCAAATCCTAAACTTTTACACTTTTATAAATTAAACAGTTCAGATTTCTGGTTAAAAAATATAAATCGACCCTATTGTTTTAAATTCTCTGAAGTAAAACTAATCCTCCATTTCAACTCGCATTTGTAAAAATGTTAAAAAATGACACACGTCCCTCTTCCAACTCAATAAAAACATTAAAAACAAAATAAATGCCTCTTACTATCAGAAAAAAATAAAAACACAAATTTCCTCCCCTCTAGTTCTATAATAATCATAAAAATAAAAATCTTCCAAATCAGAAAAAATTGAATATCGAAATTTCCTCCCCTCCTACTCAATAAAATTTTTTTTCAAATTGTTCTGTTCTAATTCAGAAAAGCAATCGAAAATAAAAAATTCTTTCCACAAACACAATAAAAATATGGAAAAGAAAAGAATGGCCTCTTCCAATCAAAAAAACAATTGTATCCCTTCCAACTCAATAAAAACCTTAACAATATAAAATGTGCTGCCAATTTAAAAAAAATTAAAAACTAAAATTTCCTCATTTCAAGCTTGATAAAAATGTTTAAAATACTATACTTCCCATTCCTCCACTCAATAAAAATTTTAAACCAAAAAAGTTCCTCTTGCAATTGGGAAAAAAATTGAATACCAAAATTTATTGTATTTATCTTAATTCTGGGTTTTTCAAATCAATAATTTTCAATTGTTATTTAGCATTATAATAGAAATTGTTACGTTAAAAGTTTAAATGGTTTACTCTGAAATTTTTACCATTGAAGGCTTTCTATTTCAAACAATTCAGTTTCAAATTGTTTAGGTTTGACTATTTGATTTATAATTGCTTTTAACACTTTTCGGTTAAAAATTTTTAATTAAGTGCAATTAAACTGCAAAACTTAAAGTTTTACACTTTTATAAATTAAACAGTTCAAAGAGTTCTGGTTAAAAAATATAAATCCACGCTATCGTTTTAAATTCTTTAAATTAAAACTAATCCTCCATTTCAACTCGCAGTAATAAAAATGTTAGAAAATGAAACATGTCCCTCTTCAAACTCAATGAAAACGTTAAAACAATATAAGTGCCTCTTCCTATTTAGAAAAATTTGAAAACACAAATTTCCTCCCTTCAATTTCTATAAGAATAATAAAAATAAACAAATTTCCCTCTTCCGATTCAGAAAAAATTGAACATCAAAATTTCCTCCCCTCCTACTCAATAATTTTTTTTAAATTATCCTCTTCCAGTTCAGAAATGAAATCGAAAATAAAAAATTCTTTCCTTAAGCACAATAAAAATCTTGAAAAGAAAAATCTCCAATTGAAAAAATGGTATCCTTTCCAAATCAATAAAAACCTTAAAAATATAAAATTTACTTCCACGTTAACAAAAATTAAAAACTAAAATTTCC
>CAKNWW010153956.1:0-10881 GCA_932074435.1 Andricus kollari | reverse complement strand
CTACGATACCGACGATGACGACTTTGACTAATGACATCTTCCAACCGGGTGAAATCTGCGGCTACGACGACGACGACCTGCTTCGACGTGGACCGGCGATGCTGTGGACCTGCCGTCGCACGTGCTGCTGCCCACTCGGTGTCGCACTCTCATGGCCATTGGTGGAAATCTGAATCGAATTGGTGGTGATTGATACTGAAATCCGTTACCGACTATAGAGCCCACGACCACCCTCCGTCGAGGATGACGAAGACGGCCACCTTATTTACCAATCCGGCGACGTCCTGGCAAATAGATGTTCGTGAATACGTGAATACACTCATTGTAGTAGATTTAAGCAAGCCTGAGATCGATTCATCTATCGATCTAATGGTGACTGCGGTACTTCCACTTTACTTACATGTTCGTTTCTTTTCTTTTTCTTCTCTTCTCTTCTCTTAATTTTTTCTGATTTTATCTAGGAACAAGTCCATAAAAAACTGGACTTTGATACAATTATATTTAATATTTCAAATTAAAAAAAAATATGAATGATTCGAAAATACTGAATGAAAAGGTAGATTTTGGGGATGCATATTGACCTGATCAAATGACAAGATTTTATCTCGGATAATGCATATTAAAAAGTTCTGTCTGGGCGCTGGTGTTCATAATACAATTTATGTGGGATTTATAATCTTTCTGAGTTTACCGCTCGAGATAGAAACTAGGAATTTGAACATGTCAATCCGACATTTTCAACTATGTAAAAATTCTACGTTTAACAATCAAACAAAGACTTCTTCAAAAGTTTATTCACATTTTTTAAAAAGTATGAGATTTTGCTTGTTATAAACCAAAATATTTTACATGGTCATGTTTTTAAAATTCAATTTATTTTTCAACCTGTATATTAATAGCCAGGTTACTAGATTCCTTCCCCATACTTGAAAGTACAGATAGTTATTCTCAATCTACATTTTATTCAGTGAATCAAACACAATATTTATTTTGTTTAGATTCTTAAGTTGAAAATCTCTTTTTCGTTGTATTTTAGTTTCGTTAAGTAAACAAGAGTCTCGCCATACTTTGTTTTCATTTCAAGAACTAAACACAAATTGAGTCTAATTTTCTTTTTTCAGAATCTAAAGGAAAGTCTCTTAGTATTTCAATTTTATTTCAAAAAAGAAAAGGAATACAATACAATTAAACTCTGCACAAGAATAATACTCTATACTCTAGAGGAAGAAACAGTACAAAATAATTGAAAAAGCATTGTTGCATGTGTAGAATATCACGGTATACAGTTTAGCTGTGTAAGGTTTCAAAAAAATTATTAAGATTTAAATTATTAAATCTGGAGCCTTAGAAATGTTTCTTATTTTTGCTTAAAGGTAATGTGTAGGATTTGATTCAGAATTTTTTTTATTTAAATAAATACGTGCAGGGTTTTTGTAAAGTTTTGCTCTGTATGCAATATTTTTTTTATAAGATAAATAATCAAAGTTATTTTTACTAAGCTTTTAAAACTTGAAAAATGCTTTTGGTTAGATTCTGAAAACAAAAAAATGAAAACTTTGTGGTATCTTTTTTTTTTTTAATCAAAATCAAGAGGATTTTTTCTGCAGATTTATAAACTCTTGTCATCCCTTTAAGATTTATTTTTTTTAAATCCACAAAACAATTTCATATTTTTCCAGCTTCTCAAAATAAAAAAAAATAGTGTGCATAATTGCATATAAATGTGGAACATTTTATGTCATAAATTGCAGGAATAGTTTCAATTTTACAATTTGTTTCATATTAAAAAATGTTTGATAATAAATGAAGCTTTCAAACTTTTATGAGAAAAAATCCATACTTAACAAAAATTTGATTTGGTAATTTACTTGGAGGTGATTTATGAATCTGTATTCTGGTGAAAGCTAACTTGTTTAGGCGTTTTTAATTGAAAAATTAAACTTCCAAAACTGCAATTCCCTGGATTTTTATAATACTGACGTTTCCAGAGATTTTTCTCAAATGATTAAACTTTTAAAGATTCTTAAGATTGAGATAATTTTCTAATGGTTTCAGGTCCCTGTAAAAATGTTAAATTGCCTGTCTAGCCAACTAATGTAAAATCCATTTTTTATATTCATGGAAATTATTAACTAGAAAAAAGAAAGATGACTTTTTAGATAGAAGCTTAAATTATGATTACATGAAATTTGTTAAATATCTCGTTTTCATGGACTTATTCCTAATTTTTCTTCCTTTCCCCATCAACACTACTTTTAACTTCAATTTTCTTTCACATCTGCTAATTATGTCTTTATCTCTCTCTCTCTCTTATCTTTCATCTTAATTTCCTACCAATTTCCTCAGTTTCTCACCTTTTCATTCTGTTTCTTATCTTCCTTTGTTTCTCATCTCATTGTCTATTTATTTTTTTTCACTTCTCTCTTTCTCTCCTTACCGCTACTCACTAGTTTTTTCAAGTCTGTAGGCATTGTACTGCGACACGATACCTACACAATTGACTCCCCGCGAATATCATGCAGTCGATGTTTTTGTATCACTACGCATCACTTCACTAAATTATTTTTCATTATTCAGGATTAACGCATCGCGCTCTTGTGACACGTACTCCCCTTTTTCAGATGCTGACAGTTTTCCATACACCGCGTTCTTCGATTAAATCAAAGAAAAAGAGTTCATAATAGAGAATAGTTAGAAAAAACGTCATCTCGACTGGCGTCATCGGTCAAGATAAAATCATTTCTCTCTCTCTCTCTCTCTCACTGATCGATGATCCTCTTTCGAAATGGCGTTTCATTTTCACACGAAAATGCATTCGCTCTGGATTCTTGGTTTTATATTTTTTCCTATTTTAAATTCAATGAGTAAGTTTGTTGTAGCGGGACAGAGCCAATGTTGCCTTGCGTGTCGCATTGCTTCGTGTATAGGATTGACAAGATTTAAAGAAAACGACAAAATCCCTCAAAATGTCCGGAAAGTCATCTCGGATTTTGGCAAACGTCCGTGTTCAAAAATGGAAAGAACCAGTCTTAAATTCTGCATTTAAGCTACAAGAGCCTTGCAAAATAAGTTTTTAAGAGACAGAATAATTTAATTCAGCAAATTATTTAATCTTTAAAGCATTGTCTTCAAAAAAATCCCGAAGACAATTATTTTTTCAATCCTACAAAATAGTAAAATTTGTCTGTTTAAGGAAAATTTGTACGATCGTAGAGAGATTTTAAAATATAAATTGTACAGTTAAGTTATTCCTTGTCGCAATAGGGTGTCAACTTTTTGGCAACTTTTATTCGAACGTCATCATTGTATTATGACTATACTTTTATTGAATGATACAAATTGTTCTCGATTAAATATAGTACGTTTTCAAGTCCGAATTCTTATGATTTTTAATTTTAAATTGGCGGTTTTCTGCTACTTAGTTGCAATTAACTTCAATTAAGGGAAATCTACGAAGAAAACCTCGATAATTCACTAAAGTAGGTTAATTGATATATTCAAGATAAAGCAATGTTCTGATTTTAATGCCTTAAAAGTCAATTACCGCCGATTAAACTTGCAAACTTGATAAATAAATGTATTCATGAATGAAAATGAAATCTTGCAAAATTCAAAATCCGAGATGAATACCCGGACGAGTCACTTTTACTCTTAATTTTAACCGTGTTCTCCTGGCCGAGCGCTGATGGAGCCTCTCTCAATTGCCAATCGGTTGGGCATTTCGATAAATAATCTTGTCAAAATTGAGGAGGCTTTACCTGTGCGAGGCCCATCCATATCTCTTATTTACCATAAATTTTGCATTACAGATAAAGTACTGGCCACCCTAGGAGAGGGTACTTTTGGAAAAGTTGTCAAGGTTAAGGACATGTTAATGTAAGTGCACGCACCCCTACCAACACGTATGTATACAAGCCGCGTTTGATTGCGCTCATAGAAACTAGTATCACCCGCTCGACCCGGATCAGAAATAGCTAAAGACTGTCATAACTTAAGCAGCAGTCACAATAATAGGATGACCTTGCACTTTGTTTCGACGCGCGCATCATGCAGCGCAAAGAATTAAATTTGCCACCGATATCTCTCTCGTTAAAGCGACCAAAATATGTTTTGCGCTATAATTACTTAGATTTTGGCTTATAGCTCGCTCAATGCACGCGCCTTCGCGTTTTCCACCTGAGAACGGAAACGCCGAATTAATTCTTATCACGTGGAAAAGCAACGTTTGTCAAAAAAACTCGAATATTTTTAACTGAAGCTTCGAACGCTTTCAAATTTCAAGAACTGCATTTTAAAAGCATCTTATCTGCTGTAGGGTATTCCCTTTTTTCATATTCAAAATTCTTTTGCGCTCACCCATGAATTTCCTTCCAGTGAACAAAAAAATTATACGTTCCAAATTTCAGCCAAATCTGTGAATGTTTACCCCATTCGATTTACATGAGCAAATTTACAAGCTATCTTAGCTTCTGTCGAAATTTAAATCTTTTGTTCACTGAGTTTCAAAGCCTCGTTTTTCTGCGCTTTCTAACCATTTTCACGGTTATTTTAATTTTCAAATTCAAGTCTTTAAAACTAAGCAATTCATAATTTGAAGCATACAAAATTGAAATTTCCAATGGCTACGACGCTATTTTATAGAATTTCAAGATTAATTCGTTGAATCTTAGATTATTTCGTATGATATTAAGTGACATTTAAAGTAATTGTATAAGTTTCTAAAAATATAACTAAGAATTAAGCAAATTCCTACTTCGAAAATAAATTTACTGTCATTTCTCGATTTTTTCTCGGTCACGAAAAATTCCCGATCATTTCCCATATTTTCAGTCAGTGGCCAACTTGAAAGTAGTACAATAAAAATTAAAAATTTCGACATTTTGTACATTTTTCCCATTGTAAATTTAATTTAAAATTTCAAGTGTTGTACGGGAGGGATATATATTTAAAAATTTAGAACACATATTTTTTTAGCTATTTGAATGAAGCCCTTGGTGAGAGCAAAGTAATTTCGAAAAAAATGTTGATTCTGCATTTAAGGGTCACCCTAGGCCACGATTCACATCTCCACAATTTAACCGTCGAATTGCCATAACATAATGTCTGTTTTTGTTTTGGCAATTCAGATTCGGGAGTTCAATTCTTGAGTGTCACCTCTTTTAATTAAAATGATTTTAAATATGGTTGTAATTAATTCTCGACAATTTCAATTTCGTAGACTAAGAATTTAAACGTAATCAATTAATCGCTTTTTTGGTTGTACAGGGATCACGTGATGGCACTCAAGATCATCAAAAACGTGGAAAAGTATCGAGAGGCTGCCAAGCTGGAGATCAACGCTCTGGAGAAGATCTCGTCGAAAGATCCAGAGGGTCAACAGTTAGTATTTTAATCCACGTTGAATCCACTAGAGCCAGTCGATGGACTACGGCAGACGAATTTGAAAAATTTATGGCTCGGCGTCAAACGCTTGCAAGCGGCTATGCGAGTTTTTGTTTTCCTTTTAGGTTCAGAGATACTTGCTCACTGTGACTTTATTTTTTCAGTTTGTGCGTCAAGATGTTGGACTGGTTCAACTACCGTGGACACATGTGCATCGCCTTCGAAATGCTGGGTCTTAGCGTGTTTGATTTCTTGGTGAGTACTGCTGAATCGAACGATGGAAGATCCAATTCTACTGGAAATTCGTCCTTGCAGAGAAACAACAATTATCAGCCGTATCCGCTGGACCAGGTCAGGCATATAGGGTACCAGCTCTGCTACTCGGTGAAGTTTCTTCATGACAATAAACTCACCCACACCGATCTCAAGCCGGAAAATATTCTCTTCGTTGACTCCGATTATGAGATGATCAGCAATGGCAAAAAGGTTAGCTTTTTTATCTGTACATTTTCAGGAAATTAAAATACTTGAAAACAGCGTCATCTGACAGCGAAATATTGGGTAGTAGCTCGAAATAATATTATATTAGATAAAGTTTAGTGAGAGAAAGCAGTAAATATTCATTCATTTCTATTAGTAATGTTATATTAAAAATGAAAATCATGCTTTTCTTCGTTAGTTTTTGATTGAAATCTATATTTCTACCCCATAGTTTCAAATTCGTGACGCTGTCGTCGCTACACAAGACACTATAGAATATATTTTTTTGAGTGAAATACATCACACAGATTTTTGACAGAATTTAAAACAATTTAGGGAAATTAATGTACAGAAGATTTTTCATTTAAAAGGCTTCCTGGGACCCTTAAATATTTTGTTTAGTTCTGTCAAAAATCTGGGTGATGTGTGTCTATTTTCGTACCTCCCTGGGGTATATTTTTCACGGGACCCCCTTTTTTTGCAGCGGAAAGAGGTGCGACGTGTAAAGAGAACAGATATTAAACTTATTGACTTCGGCAGTGCTACTTTCGATCACGAGCATCATAGCACAATTGTCAGCACAAGGCATTACAGAGCACCCGAAGTAATTTTAGGTGAGTAAAAATAGAGGAAGCAGTTCTCTTAAAAGTGGTTAAGATTCAACAAAACTAACGTAGGCTCTAATACTATTTAATGCAACTAATTTAATTGCAGCTTGATGTTTCTGTTCTGTTCGGAATAGCTTCCGAAAATAACTATTTCCTTTTCTTTTTTTTTTTTTTAATTTGTAATAGAATTGGGATGGTCTCAACCGTGCGATGTTTGGTCCATCGGTTGCATCCTCTTCGAACTTTACCTGGGCATTACTTTATTCCAAACACATGATAATCGTGAACATCTAGCAATGATGGAGCGTATTCTTGGTTCAATTCCACATAATATGGCTCGCAAAACCAAGACCAAATATTTTTACCATGGAAAATTGAAATGGGATGACAAGAGCTCAGCTGGCAGATATGTCAGAGACAACTGCAAACCACTGCATGTGAGTGTCTATTAATAGAATTTTCATTTTGAATTTTGAACGGATTTTATTTTATTCAGTTTTGCCACAAAGTAAGCTACAAAGAATTAACTTTGTACTTTTCATTCAGAGCAAACTTCTTTTTTTTTTTTGTTTGTTAAGTTTGATACCTTCTAATTTCTAAAAAAAAAATGTAATCAAATCAGTCTAAAAAAATCCTTTTCTTTCTTCCAGCGCTATCTATTATCTGAAGACGAGGATCACAAGCAGCTTTTCGACTTAGTACAACAAATGCTAAACTACGATCCATCTCAACGAATAACCCTAAAGGACTCCTTAACTCATCCCTTCTTTGATGCATTGCCTACGTCGCAGAGATTTCCAGATCCAAGGGCCGCCGGAGACTCCCAGCAGTCCCATGAACGGTCCCATTCGCTCTCTCGATGAAGCTAGGACAGGGACCGACCTCCGTACCTAGCAGACACTCTCAAGCCGAAAGTTTGGTTCCCTTGTTGGTCGAACGATCTCTCGATTGGTTTCGATCGATCCTATGAGACGCCTAACTTCACAATTCGATGACGACGTTTCCAGGAATCCTCGGAATCCATTACGTGGCACGTTGGCAACGTGTGAATCGAGACAATCGACCATTAAAGAAAACCGTGGACCCCTTCTCGAACTTTTGTACATTTTTTTCGAGTTCTTCGAAGCCTAAATGGATTTTACTATCTCAAGATTTATTTACTTAATGTATTAGGGGCCTCAAAGCTTCGGCGCACGCCATCCGCGTGTCTGCTCGTTACGCGAAACCGAGTCCCACGAATTATAGACATTTTATATCGCTGCTCTGTACATTTTATCCCCTAATTTTATTACAATGTTACAAGTCGAAAGGTGAATTAAAAGATCACGTGGTAATTTGTTCGTTGAAGAAGTCGGTGACCGCGCGCTCGATGTTCAATGCTGGCGCCAAATTGATAAATTTACGCGTAGATAATGTTAAATTAGAATTCTTTAGGTACGAGTGAAAAGAGGAGTGAGTGAAAGTGATTGTCGTTGCACTAACGACGGGAGCACATGAATTTATTGTATGAAAATAATCTGTATCTCGAGTGTTTTGATTGTACGAATGACTTGCCGTTGATGACTAGATCGAATTTTCGTAAGGAAGCTAGAGCCTCCGTTTTTTATTTTCTTTTTCCCTGGGCAAGAATAGACAGAAGAAATTTTATGTTTCTTAGAAATTTTTTTAAGGATGTCCATCGCACACGGGAACTTAGTTCGGTGATGAGTTAATGCTGATTGAGAAGCGTAGCTTGTGTCCTGTAAATATGGATCGGGTAAAATGGTGTACCTATTTCGCAACTTCACGTTTAAGTAGTTCGTGTAATGTGCGATGTTTCTCCTTCTTTCTTTGTGCCTCTTTACTAGTTCTCGTATACTTCTTGCTCTACAACTCACATGAAACACCTAGAAATACAAAATGTCTCGGCGCAGAAAATACTGTTTTTCAATAGCAATAAATACATTTCTTTTAAATAACGATAAGCATTGCATCTTTATTTGCAATTTATACAACATTGAAATTTCCATACACGTGATTGCAAAGGAATTTTAAATTATCGACACGCTTTTCAAAAATGTCGATTTTTAAGTATGAATTAAGTATAGTGCGATTGTGTGAAATCGAGTGTTGCCTATTTACGTTTAAAATAAGTACACATCACGGACGCGTTTTGTACTTTCCCGCTCACAGGAAACACGATACCGAAACTGTCAAAAGTACTGTAGTATTTTAACTTGAGTGCACAATCGCGAGTACTGAAAAAAGTTTTTTTTTAATTATTATTTTCTGTTTTAACTACCTGTAATTGAATCATGGAAATAAAGGAGGTCAGTCAATGAAATGTGATAGAGTATTACGTATAGTATTAGATATAACCAAAATTTTTAATTCTTTGAGTGAGATAGTTTTCCCACTTTTTTTATTAGGAGATTTTCAACAAGAATAACTACGAAACATCTTTAAACAAAAAGTAGACAAATGACCAATTTCAATGTTTTCTACCAAAATAATTACTTAATTCATTGTAATCAAGGTTATTTGATTGAATACTTTTAATTTTCTTAATTATAATAATATTATTACTTAAAGTTTTCCAAAGCGTGTTTCATAAGTTTTTTCTGCAATTTTCAAGAACAGCTTTCTTCCTTGTGTCCTTGGAAGAAAGTGAGACGTCTTATCAAAAGATGATTATGCGCTGTAACTCTAGAGTTTTTGTTTTTGCCTACTTTTAATGAACTAAAACATTAATCGTGCGTGTTGCCCAGTCTGCATCAACTTTAGCAATTGGTTTAACACTGGAAATTTTGTAAAAATATTATAAAGATTAGGTTGAAAAGTAATAAACATTGATAGAAACTCTTAAGCATCTATGATTAATATGCACTTACGTTTTTTGGCCAAATACTTCTTTATATTTTTAAAAAGAGTCTTAAATATAAGATTACAACAAAACTCCTCCAGTAATCGCCAGTCCGATATTCTAGCTTAACTAAAGTCGGCGTCAAAAGTACGCGACCCTCAATTTGAACACTTGCAACTCGTTCAAAAAAAATCGCAGAAGATTTTGGCCAAGTAAACGTGATGAAAACTTAAGGTCTCCTGAATTGAAAGATATGTATATTGTTGTTATAACAAAATTTTTACGATGGCGCTTCTGTAAAACGTGCCAAAAAACAAGGTTTTTGAGGCACTTTTTAAGCCTCAACTTTCGAGGCTTCCCAAACCGAGCTGATCGTCTTGAAAAATCTGAAAAAATTCACAGGCGATCCTTAAGGTGTCCAGAATGCAACGCAGTTTTCCAAATGTCTAAATATGAATTCGTTTACTAATTATAGACCGTTTTCCACAAACATATCATATTAGAAAGAAATAATTATAGGAAGTTGTTTTATGGCTTAAGATGTGCAGTTACGTAACACGATTGAAGTACCAAGTACCCAGCTATTGACCTGCGGGTGAGTAGGTCAATAGCTAGACAGACCCGCAGGTCAATAGCTGGGAGGGAAAAAGGCAGGGATGTCGGTACCCCTTCCTTCTGAGGTCCCTATTGTTGTGAAATGGATACTTTTTTTCTAACACTTTTTATACGGGGTGGCTATTCTCATTAAATTCGCGAAATATTGATCTAATTTAATTGTTTCAAATTGTACTTCAATCGCGTTACGTAACTGCACATCTTAAGCCATAAAACAACTTCCTATCATTATTTCTTTCCAAGACGATATGTTTGTGGATCGTCTGTGAATTTTTGCGGATTTTTCAAGACGATCAGCTCGGTTTGGGAAGCCTCGAAAGCCGAGGCTTAAAAAAAGTGCCTCAAAAACCTTGTTTTTTGGCACGTTTTACATCAGCGCCATCGTAAAAAATTTGTTAGAACAACAATATACATATCTTTCAATTCGGGAGCCGCTTTCACGTTTACCTGGCCAGAATTTTCTGCGATTTTTTTTTTAACGAGTTGCAAGTGTTCAAAGTGAGTTTATCGGAGACACTTCACATCAGGGGGTCCCTCGTAAATCATCGATCATGTGTTACATGATTCGAGACGGTTGAACGAAATTGGTAATTATCAATATATGAAGAAATTGAATTTTAATATGCTGCATTCGATTCCTTCCATAATTTGGAGACGATTAAAAAAAGATAGAAAAAAATCGGTTAACCCGTTCAATATCTGTTGGGAGTTTTGATACTGTTGCATTTTATTTGAGATTAGCTTCAATATTGAGAATACTGGATCCATTTTCGTAATCCTTTTTTTCTTAAATTACATCAAAACCGTGACGAAAATGAATGTCGAAGTATCCAAAAAATATAAATAATGTACAGGATATCGAATGTAATTGTTGTAAGCAAATTATATTAACCAAATGTCAGGATATTGGAATTGAGCACATTTTTAAGTTAAAATTGCTTCATTTTACCAACA
>CAKNWW010153865.1:0-12667 GCA_932074435.1 Andricus kollari | reverse complement strand
CCGGTTTTCGTCAAATGTCCACGTTTTGAGACCCCCTGAACCCGAAAAACATGTTTTCGCGAATGTGTGTCTGGCTGTGTGTCTCTAGATTTTTAATCTGTTAGCACGATAACTTTCGAAAGAATTGACAGATTAGATTGGCCTTTGGTATACTCTTTAAGTCTCTTAAACTTAAGGTCAATTTCGTTAGCCAACCATTTTGGATGAAAATTCAAAAAGTGAGCGCATTTTGAAATTTTTTGAGACGATTTTTTTCAAAATTTGAAAATTATATGTGCGGCTGTTCGTAGTCCTCGAAAATTCAAACAATTTATTGCAATGACGTGAAATCCAATTTCACGGCCAAACTATGCAAGATACGACAAATGATAATTACACAAAAATTATGCATTCGAAAAAGATCTACGAATTTGTTATTTGTTACTTTTTGATAGGATGTGTAGTTTTTGTTTTATTCGTAAAAAATAACATTAACAGTGAAAAATTCTGCCCGATAAGTGGGCACATTCTCATCGCAACTTTGCTTATTTAATTTCTTTTTCGTCTCATAAAAGAAATTTCGTGCATAAAGGTGGTATTTGGGTGTACAATCTAAACAACGAATAATACAAACGATAAAATAGCCTTGGAATAATAACGAAAAATCAAAAATTTAATTGTACGGTCAAACTATGCAAGATACGACAAATGATGATTAAACAGAAATTGTGCACTCTAAAAAGATCTGCAAATTTGTTATGGAATATTCCCGATAAGTGGGCACATTCTCATCAAAACTTTGCTTATTTAATTTTTTTTTCATCTGGTGTGTGGGTTTTCAAAATTATTTAAAAATTTATCATATGTATGTTCCAGAATGAGTTAGATACTTTTTTCTCTCCTTTTCAAATAGTTGGAAAAAAATTTTCTGATTGTATGATTTATTAGAAAGATACGGAAATATATGCTGAGGTAAAGGAATTTCCTTCTTCATTTAAAATCAAATACAAATTTAGTCATGTTTATCTGAAGGACATAGAATATAACATATGGTCGTTGCGAAGCGCGCTCAAACTTTTGGGTTTCTATTATACGACGACCAGAATGGAACATGGACCGCGAGGTTTACACGAATTTTAAAACAAATATCTAGCGCGAAGCGCGAGTGTCTTGATAAGAATGTGTTCCTTAAGGTCGATATGTGGAACCAATATGCATTTTATACGGCTTACCCGGGTCAGAAACAACCATTCTTGAACCTTTGGCAAAGAGTAATCTATTATTTTTCCCTATTTTTACATCTAACGACCTTGCGCGAACTAAAGACATTTTTTCATGACTCATCTTTTTCGGGAGTTATTTTGGCACGTACCAGAAACTTTTTAGCCCAACCTAAAAACGAAAGCAAAATATTAAATTTTTTCTTCACACCATACTGAACAAGCCTCCTTTCAACTTTGACTCTCAAAAACAATGATTAAAAGAATAAACTAATTTAAATCTTAAATGAGCGCAAACTTATCTTAATAATGGGAATCCGAGAAGATTTAGATATTTTTTACAGAAAAATGAAAAATTTTGAGTTTGAATTTCGAATGGATACCCGGGTACCCAGTCACTGCCAGGACGGTTAAAGCTACATAAGCTTGATCCTTTCCAAATATTTTCTTGCTCAAGTCGATCACTGCAGAATCTAAAGTTACTCCTTGTAGTTTACTTACAGTTACAGCCCAACAAAAATTTAATGGTAACATTCGCCTTTCAATTTTTCCATACTTTCGTAGACCGTAGTATGTTGTTGTATATCTTTCTATGCGAACTAAACCATCATTATCTGAATTTCCAATATTTTGATCAAGTTGAATGTAAACTGTCTGAGGAAGGTCTTCAACTTTGAGTTGATCTAACATTAGGTTCTTCCATTCAATTTTACGAATAGTGCCAATAGAACTATTACGGCCCTTTATCAGAATGGGCTTACGGGGTTTAAGTTTCAGACAGAAAGCCTAAATATTTTTGTCTAGCCTCATGCATACGTCATATACATAGTATTTTCTTTTGCCACATAGAGCCGGTTTTTCGTAAAATTGTTTATATTTTGTTTAATAATCGAAAACGAAAGTAAAATAGCAGTTCACGCTCATTGTCAGCTTTGTCTGTGTTTTCGCTGCATGGTCCTGGACCCTTGTCGAAGCAGACGAGGCAGATACCTCGCTGCGAGTACAATCCTACTTACGTTTATCTAGAGTGGATGACCCTTTCATTGTTGAGATTAAGGCCGGTTACAAGAACTGAAATTACGAAGGCATGGCTTAATTAAATTGTAATTGGCTGAATTACTGTATTTATATAATTACAAAAAAGTGAAAAAAAGATTTATGAAAATCGGTTAATATTTTTAGTAATAATGGAAGTCTTAAGAGTGTATACGAATTACAATACAATGCTGCAAAATATGAAGATTCGCGGTAGTGAATAGCCCCTGAGTACCAAACCGCGAATATATTTTTTCGAACTGTCTAGATATTCTAGATGCACTTTTTGTGTATATATCTGTCAATTCTTTATCAATTTCTATAAGAATTAATAAAAAGTGACTGGAAAAAAACTTCTGTGCACATAAATTGTTCATTTAAAAAAAAAATGGACGCAGCAGGTTCAGAAAACATGAAAAATGTCTCATTTCAAGCAGTTCAGTCGACCTGGAGCCTACAATATTTCAGAAATTTGTCTAAAAATTTGAGGAAAAATGTAATAGATGAAGCTCGAGAGCTATTTTTTGAGAAAATTTTGATTCATTAATTATTTCTTTGAATATTTCACTTTTTATGCCCGAAATTCTATTCTTTAGCAGATCAGTCAACCTGTAGCCTACAATATTCAACCGATTCGTCTAAAACTTGCAGGATTAATTGACTAGATGAAGCTCCAGTGCTATCATTTAAGACATTTTTATTTATTAATTATTTCTAGAAATATTTCATTTTTTATGCACAAAAAATCTACTTCTTCATAATCAAGGTTTGCGGTAGTGAATCGCCACAGTTGATTGATCTGTTAAAGAATAGGATTTTTGTCATTTTTGTTCTAATTGCACAACTTTTTGGCAAATACCTATATGTTATACGTACACATTTTATACTTACATATATATGCACACATATATTATACACACATATATTATATACACACATATATATGATATACAAATGATGAATTATTATTATTACGATTTTTTGTCACTTATTTAGATATTAGAGAGAAAAATAAAAACCCCAGTAAAAATAAACTAATTGGATGAATTAACATTTTGGAATGAGCCCGAATCGTGCTTTCTGTTTTGTTGAAACGAATTGAGCCAGCGAGGATTGAATGCATGTTAATCCGCCGTAATTACTGGTTAAGGTCATTTAGAAAAAAATATATATAAATTGCATGCCTCGGGAATCGAACCAGCGATCCCACGTGTATAAGTCTAGAGGGCGATCATATATGTTTACAGCGGATCCATTATGGCTAGCGCGTTGGTTATACTTTACGAATTCGATTGAATAGGCCTGTCTTTAACTGTATTCGCGCTGATGAATTTAGACGAATAGGCGTTCGATTTCAATTCGGGCGTATGTAACTGAATTTGCTGACATAAAAATTAATTTGTGCTGATGCATACACACGAACTTGCTTAAATTGGTAAACTTCCTAGCTGCCAGCGATCCTGAGCGTAGTTGTGAAGTTGTATTCTAGAAGGGTGGATCAAATATAAAGAAACTTTTTCTCTGTGGATCAGAGAAGATGATGTGCGGCAGTGGGACTTTCTGCAGGCTGGTTGGGGGGAGGGTGTGTTAAGAGTGTGATATGGACGAGTCCATCCGTCCGTTGCGCCAACGGATTATAATAAAATTCCTGAGGAAGGAGTGGGATCCTTCCAGCTGAAATTCTCCGAAGATTGTGTAAACAGTTCGGGAAATACACCCTCTCAAAGGCCCGCGTGTGCTTTTAGCATAAAACTTTCACTGAAGGACGAAAAAAGGTTGAAAACGAGAGATACGACCGCCGTCTCAAGACGACTGTGAGCCAAAGTGACATTTCCGCAGTTCGCGACCTTGTGGAGGGCGACCGTTGCATCATCATCGCTGAAATTGCTGCTGAACTTGAAATTAGTTATGGCAGTGCTCAAAACATTATCATCTTACAGATATTAAGGCTGCTTACCGGAAGAAAAGGCAACGCCAATCGATAAAAGACTCGATTTTGCTCTATGATAACTCCAGGCCACATACAGCGAAAATAACGCGTCAACAAATGGATGAAATTTCCTGGACTAAACTGGAACACCCTGCCTACAGTCAAGACTTAAGTCCATGTGACTACCACATCAATAAACTTCCAATCAGGTGGTCAAAGTGTGTTTCCAAAAGGGGAGATTATGTAAAAAAAATAATATCACTCCTTTGTGTTTTTGTTTCATACCAATACACTTTTGTGAACAAAGTCTCGTTTATACTTGATCCGCCGTTGTATTTCACATTATTGGATGTAGTCATTACTGTCCTGACAGAAAAATTTGAATTTCTTCAGCACTTCACTGGCAGTTTTGCATTTGATTTGAACAGTAAAAATTTTTAAAAAATGAGATAAAATAGAGCTTTGGACAAAGTGTAAAAATTTCCGAGTTAGCCCTTACAAACAAAACCACGAAGAAGTCTGATGTTGATGCCATTGAATTGAATGATGAACTTTTAGTATTACGTGACTGCAGAGCGATCATTTTCAAAGTTAAAATTAATAAAAACTTAACTAAGATCATCAATGACAGAAAATAGACTTTCAAATTTAGCGATTATATCGATTGAACATGAGCTAGTTAAAATACTGCAAGCAAATTACTTAATAGGAAAGCTTACAGAATTAAAATCTAGAGGAGCAAGATTTTTGTAAAAAAAATGTAAACATTTAAACATGTGTGCAATAAAAGTTTTATAACAAAATTGTGATAAAAAATTATTTACTTCTACGCCCGGGTGGCGCAAGGCTAGGAACGGCCCTGCTAAAACCTCTTTAACCTGATATCTTACCTCCCTCACCCGTTACTTTTTCTCCCCCTAAACTTTCACAAAACTAGCACTAAACCTACACCCTTTCTTTTCATTTTTATTAAAAAACGATGATTTACATAGCATGTGCTTTATTTAAAGATAAATATTGAAAAAACGCAAAGGTACCCACTCCATAAAGCAGCTAAATATTTTAGGAGCGCAGTTTGATTTTCGATTGGGATGACATGTCACCCCAGTTTTGTAGTCAAGGGTTCATACCAAGTTAAAAAAAGGTCGAGATTATTTGAAAAACATAAATCTGAGTAAAAAGTGTCTCTAAGAATAGTTGTTGCGACCGCCTAGCACAACTCAGCACAACTTTGGTGGTGCTGAGTTTTTTTTTCGAAAATGGTTCACAAAATCAAATTTTGGTTTATGGCACGTTATTTTTCGTCTTTTGTGTCACTCAGCACTTTTTTTTGAAAATACAAAATGTCGGTTCTGGACCTAAAAACGTTTTTCGGTAATGTTGGCTCAAATTTTTATTTAAAAAAATCCTTTGCGGCACAATAGAGCACAAATCTAGCACAGTTAAGCACAACTTTTATTTTTTTGAAATCCAGGATGGCGGTGCCAACGTCTTTAACATCAAAATGGTAGCTCCAATGGTGTTTAGTTGCGATAAGATTTTGATCTAGATTGGCTAATTAGAACTGTTTTACATTTTCATTTATAAGAGTGAAATGGAATCGTCTAAATTTCCGATCTCTAGTTTTAAACGAATCTTTACGTTTTTGGTTCAGAGACAAAAAATGAAAAATGTCCTCTGTCCTGTTTAGTTACCTGAAAGTTGTTCACACACTAACTTTTGAAGAATTTGATAAATTGAATCCAGTGAAAAGTACAAGTCAAGACGGTAAGCACAAGTCTCATCGATGTACATCCCTAAGACTGTATATGTTCCCTTCAAATTACATTTGGAATTTTTGTCTTCCACTAATTTCATAGCCACGATGCATAAATGAAGTGCCTTTGTACCTTGGTAACCTGATCTTCCTTGTTTTGTTGTATATTTTCCGAGTCCTTTTTTTCTTTTCTAACTGATTGTTCCTATTCTTGAGTATCTTTTTCAGTTGCTTTGTCTTCTTCGTCGGTAGTGACTAAATGTTCTTCTGATTCGTAGCCGAGGGTGACCACAACTTTCTTAAATCTATTACGCTATAAGTGTCACTTGGCAAGATCTTGAAGTTTCTTTGGATGGTGCTATTAGGTTTCTTCGACAAACGTTAAATCTCGTATAAGTCAATCATCATGACTTCAGATATAACCGTACACCATTTCGAAGGAACTCTTCCCAGTTGCTTGTTCACCGATTACTTGTTCTTACGTTGAACTTCCTTTAGCTTAATATCCCAGGTTCGATCGTCTGTATAGTTCAAGCTAGCAATCATAACTGGAAACAAAGTTTAATTAAC
This sequence comes from Andricus kollari, assembly GCA_932074435.1. Lineage (NCBI taxonomy): Eukaryota > Metazoa > Arthropoda > Insecta > Hymenoptera > Cynipidae > Andricus > Andricus kollari. The sequence continues at coordinate 6,177 of CAKNWW010153865.1, read as the reverse complement.
GCGCTCAATTTGTGCATTAGATTTCGGGTGTCGCGAAGAGTTCAGGGTATATTTTATTCCGTATTTGTTGTAGAATTCTTAAAATTATTTCCATGTGAAACAGGACGCGCAATCCGAGATGAATCGATCCCGTTCTCCAAATTTCGAAATCAAGCATTCTGATTACGTATGTGACTTCTGAACTCGATACAAAATGTATAATTGCCAAAGCAGTTTTGGGAATTTCTACTTGAACTTCTGAATGATTTAAAGGCATTTTGAAAAATTGGAGTATTTTGGACTCAATTTGGAACGGAATTCGACTTTTTTTAAAAGTAAATGTTTTCGAAATATATTCAATGTCATAATTAGGTGATGCTATTTTATAAAAAAATACCGAAATTTATTATTAATAACAATTCATTAAGAATTAACATTTAATTTTTGGCATTAAATTGTGACAACTCATAATATACACGCATATTATATAGGGTACAGTCTGTTCAACAAGAGCGTGCTTGTCATATTTCAAAAACTATCGGAGATGTTTGAACTTTTTTTTTTTTAAATTAAAGGAAGTTCAAAGTACTAATACGCAATTACCTAATACATGGTCCAATCCCCATCGTTTTTCAGAATGGCCTGGCACCTTCTTGCCATGCTTTCAACTAATTTTTTGGCATTTTTTTGGTAAATCTTAGGGTCGTTATCTGTTGAATGTTTTGCGTCCTCTCGGACCGTTCGAGCTGCATCATAGACGCGTATTAGTACTTTAAGCGTCCTTTAATTTAAAAAAAACGTTAAAAAATCTCCAATAGTTTTCAAAATATGACGAACACACTCTTGTTGAACAGACTGTAACTTACTAAATCGGTTCTTTTTTTTTAAGTAAAAATTTAAAGAGCACATTTTTTTTTAAGATAATGTACATATGTGAGTGTAGATGATTTCGCGTGATTGCACGGTGTCCGACTGATTGCACGGTGAATTTCGAGTGATTGCAGGTGATTACAGATGAATGAAACCGATTTCACTGGATTGCAAGTGTTTACAATAACCTCCGTACACTGATTACAAATGTACCCCTCGGGTTGAGGGGGTTTGGAACAATTCATTATGGTACCTTAATGGCCTTCTATTTTCTACGAGTCTATTGTTTACTTGTATTTAATATGGATCTTCAGGTTCCTCCGAGAAAAACTGAAGAGGAGCTTCGTGAGGAAGAAGAACTTCAATTGGCTCTTGCTTTAAGTCAGAGTGAAGCTGAGCAAAATGAAAAAGATAAAAAACGCTCTAACAATACTGCCTTCCGTGCAAGTTCCGCACCAGTTGCAAGAGTGACATACCCACCACCTCCATCTCCAGTACGTGAGCATGAAATTAAATTTTGTAAATTTTCAATGTATAAAAAGACAATGTAGGAAAATATAAAATTATAAATAAATCTAGATGTAATTTGATTTGTCTCACAGATTATAAGTCCAACAAGAGTTCCAGATGAAGAAGAACTGGACCCAGAACTTGCAAAGTATCTAAATCGGCAGTATTGGGAGCAAAGACAACAATCAGCTGAAGAACATGGTTCTAGAATAAATGTTACTAGTCCATCTGCACCGAATATTAGCAGTCCCATGCCTCAGAAGATCATCACTACTAAACAACAAAATGGCGAAATCGATGCCGAGATGGAAATGTTTGTTAATGCTTTACAATCGCAAGTGGAAATTTTTGTTAATCGTATGAAAAGCAACTCCTCTCGGGGAAGATCAATAGCCAATGATAGTTCTGTGCAAACCTGGTTCATGAACATTACTGCGATGCATTCAAAGTAATTTTTTTTTTAAACAATTATTATAATCGCGTTGAACCTCTTTAAAAACATTCGATGTTGAGCCTCTTGGTCGGATTTCTCTGGCGTGCACTTAATGTATTTAAGGGTCATTCCAAACATTTGTGAAATGGCCTGTCTTCTGTTTAATTGAACATTTAGTAGCAAAATTTTATTTTAGTCTATTAAAATGTGTTACCGAAAGGATATTTTTATAAATCACATTGCACAATTTGCAAACGACTTCAAACAATGGGCGGGAACTAAATGTTAGAGTAAGTGGAGGAGAGATGGCCCACCTTTTATATTTCCTTCTAGAAAACTATGAATATTCAAAAATGCCTTTATAAACCCTTTCCATTAGAATTCTGAGTTGTTTTGATTCAAAGAACATGATTTGAAATCTTGCGTCAAATTGAAAAAGAAAAAAGAAATTGGAGGTGAGATGGGACACTAGAGGAGAGATCGACCAGGTTGAATAAGGTGTAATAACCGTAGCTAATAATTAAGGTGTTATAAAAAAATGCTCTATTATTCTATTTGAAAGTCATATAATGGAATTAAAATTTTTTTATCGAAATGAAAATGATTTTTAGTTAAAAAAAACTTAGCGCCTAGTAGGTCGAGTGGAATTTTTTGATTTTCGTGATGTGTTCGTCTGAAGAAATCTCTCTTCTTGCCTGTTTTTGCTCGGAGCCGCTTACGATTTTGTTGCGAAGTGAGAAGTTGTACTTCTCCACTAGAACGACGTTTTGTCGTTTTTAGTTCTGAAAGTCGTGCAATTGGATTAATGTTACTTAGGACTGATGTTGTCGATTCGGCTCCCGAGTCAGGCGACATGTTCCTTGATTTCTCCCGAGATGGATTTCGATACCTATCGATAGTAATCGATTTTTAACCCAGCCATAAAAATTAACACAGTAAAAATTTGAAAAAATTAGTTTCTATCTCTCCTCCAAAAAACTTTTCCATCTCTTTTCCAATCGCCAAAAAAGTAACGTAAATGATAAAAAAATTGTACATCAAAATATGTAGGTTTGCATGAAATAACCTTACTAAACACAAGTTGATGCTTCGATGCACGCCAGTGGTTCTCAAAGAAATAACGTTTGTAGAAGCAATTAGTAATGGGAAAAGACTCACGAAAAATTTCCACCGCTTTTTTTTCATGACGCGCAGAATGAGTCTGATGTAACTTTGCACGAAATCACAACAAGACCAGCTCTCGGATTTTTTGAGTTAGTATGAAGAACTATTAGCACAGTGAAAACTAGCTCGGTGGGTAAAGTGGTCTTGAAATGATAACGAGTGGTCCATCTCTCCTCCACTTACCCTACAATTTTTTGGCAACGATTCTTATAATTATTTTTTTTTTATCTGTAAAATATGTTTTTAAGGTTACTGAGATACATTCAGGAACAAGACGACAAACGAGTGTACTACGAAGGACTACAGGATAAAGTTTCTCAAATTAAAGAGTCACGAGCTGCATTGGATGCCTTGAGGGAAGAACACAGAGAAAAGCTAAGAAGCCAGGCTGAAGAAGCCGAAAGGCAAAGACAACTTCAAATGGCTCATAAATTAGAAATCATGCGGAAGAAGAAACAAGAGTACTTGCAGTATCAAAGACAGTTAGCACTTCAAAGGATTCAAGAGCAAGAGCGTGAGATGCAAATGAGACAAGAACAGCAAAAGCAACAATACATCATGGGTATGGATTTTTCGATTGCACACGAAGACTCCAAATTCCTACGTTCTTTTGACGATTGTCCATACCACGCTTTTTATATTTCTATACACAGAATTATTTAAAATAATTAACACAATTTTTATATTTTTCTGTCACAAACAGGAGGTTATCAGTCCGTTTCAGGATTTATCGGACCAACATCTCAAGGATCTCCAGTGCGTCATGTGCAATATCAAAATCCTGGATGTAACTACAATCCGATATCTCCAACTAATCCAGGCATCTACGTTTATGGTCAAACACCTATGGGAGGTTATTCAATTCAGAATTATGGAGTACCAGCAGTGGGTTCTATTCCTCCACAAATGATGAGTCCAATTGGCAATCAAGAGCAGCAGCAGCAGCAACCAATAGATTCTGCTGTTCAAGGACGGGAAAGCCTTGGCCATGTTACGATATCCGGACCTAGCATGGTAAGTATTAGTTTGAAAAAAAAGAAATTAAAAAAAATGTAACAAGCTTTCCCATTTTATTCCCGCGATACAATAGGCTGTCCTTTTCACTGTAAGACGCTACTCTTAACAAAAAAGTAGGCACGATAATGATAAGATTGTCACAAGTTGGGGTGAAAACTCTACAGTAGATAATCAATAATTTAAAATACTAATGTAAGTAAAATAAGTCATTTCATTTCATTAATAGTGAGGACAATATACGTGTTAATATATTGAAATTACAACGAATTATTTTACGTATATTTGTGCTTACATTTAATGATTATCTACTGTAGGGTGGTCTCACTACACTTTACTACCAAGCCCTGCGTATATATTAATAGTGTGCATGTTCTCTTTTTCTAGATCTCTCAAATAGGTGGTACGCCTATCCTACAAATGCTGCCACAAAAGACGCCTAATATGAGACTTCCGAATCAGCAAAACCATTCTGGTCACGTAGAAATGTCACAAGGAATTCCGAGTCACGGGCCACAGTCACAAGGAATTCCGAGTCAAGGGCCACCGTCACAAGGATTTTCCAATCACGTGAATCAGCCTCCAGCGCTGCAATCTGTTCAACCACAGGGGCTATCAGTTCAGATGCCTATCCATCAAGTACCAGTTAGTCAAACAGGAGCACAAAATCAATGTCCCCCTGGTGCAGCACCAACTTTGGCACACGTTAAACCCGGGCAAGTAGGACTTCCTTCATCAGTACAGCAGCAAGCACCACCTCCACCGTCTGGAACCATTCTAAAGCAAAGCACGTCTAACACTAGTATTCCATCTCAAGGTTCGGGGTCTATTCAAATTCCAGCACCTAGTTCTAATAATATCTCTGCTCAATCTTCTCAACACATTCCTATCTTGAAAGGTCATGTAATACGCGGACTACAAGGACCACCCCAAGCAACGGCTTCAAATCATCCAATGCATTTTCAGTCTCCTATTCAATCTCAAACGATAGAACTGCAACAACAGAAGCAAGAATCCAAGCTCGATACGGCAGAACTTATTTCGTTTGATTGAAATTTCAGGAAATAATTGATGAACTCATACACACAAGAGTTGTTTCAGAATTTCTCAAGATTCTAGAGGTGAGAGATAGAATACGTTTAGAAGAAATAGTATTCTGTTTCCACTGGGTTCAAGAGTTGTTAAATTTACAGATTACATCATTTCAATAAGGCATTTAAAATAAAAATATATAATGTCCTAAATATAAATAAAACCACTCACACATTAAGGTAGTTGAAACGTAAAAAACTGTATAATATTAATTGAAAATGATAGAAAGTATAAATGCCCTAATTAACCCGGTAAGAAGGAGTTGATTTGAGACGCATAGACTAGTATTTTAATAAACGGATATTTCAATGTCTTGAAGTTTTTACCAATAGCATTTTTGTCTGAAATGCCATCGAATGCGCTTTGCTGTATAAAACTCGTTTTGCCTATGAGTTTATGCTATTTAATGACATTCAATGTCATTCACTGCTACTCGGCGAACCGCCAACTTGTATGACATGCAATGCTTTTCACGCACCAAGTATCAATTCCGGTACGCATTTAATAAAGGCATTGAAATGTCCGTTTTACTTAATACCAATCTATGCGTACCAATCAACTCGTTGTTAACGCGAATGTTGGAGAATAAATCTGGTATTACAATTGTACTCATATAAATACTGTCAATTAATGTGTTGAGATTTCGTCCTTCCTTATAACTTCTTGGATACAAATAAATTTTGATTTTAAGAATATATATCTTTTCTTTACTCCTTGGGATACGGATCCGATGTGTATTCACGACAATCGAAAACTTAAACATTCTACAGAAAGTGTATATAACTTTAAAATTTACATAAAGCTCTGCCCCCCCCCCCCCCTCCCTCTTAAGGCTTTACGTATTTTGAACATTAACATGCAAGTTTCTCTTAAGCCCCAAGATCTGGCTGAAATGGATGGCTCTCTTCGTGGAGAAATCTCGCAAGAATCCGACCTCTGGACCATCAATTGCTCAGTTTATGGTGCTGCGAGAGCTTTGGCTGATTCAAATCGAAGGCTCAAACCTGCGATGGATCAAAAGACCAAAAGACGCTTACATCAACTGAACAAGAAGATTGGATGGAAAAGACAGAATGCGTCCCGTGTTCAATGTGTGATTGACTACATAACATCTG
>CAKNWW010153846.1:0-13546 GCA_932074435.1 Andricus kollari | reverse complement strand
AGGAATGGAGAGAATATAGGGAAGGTAGGGGGAGTGAGTGAGTAGTGGTAGTGAGAGGGGGTTGAAGGGAAGGGAAATAGAGGAGGTGATAAGAGGATGTGAGGGGAGCGTAAACATGGGGTGAGAAAGTAAGAGTAGAGGGTTAGGTTATATAAAGAGGGACGGAAGGGGGCTTATGAAGGCTAGTATGCGGGAAAGTAGGTGGTGAGATGAAGCAAAGAAGGAGGAAAAGTAAGGGAACTAATGCGGAGGTGCGTGGAAGGGATGAAAGTGGGGGAGTGAAATAAGGGTTGAAGGAGTGAAGGGGATGATAAGATCTGATCGGATAGGATCGGATAGGACAGGATAGGATAGAAGATTGGAGGGTGGAGAGGGGAGAGGGGAGATTTGAACGACTTAATTATCATCTTAATATATTACGAAAACCTTTTTTGTATTTGCTTTATCAGCACGTTTAAGAGACAATATTGGCATCCCTTAATCGTCCCTAGTTTCAACGGATTATGGATATAATGAGTTGCTTGATGGTACATAAAGCGCAATTTAAAGGCAGAACAACGTAGCGTGAAACGCCGATAAAAATATTGTAAGTTTAGTCGTGAGCACATCTTTCCCTCGCTATACAAGCATTGCCAATTTCAATTTAACCAGCGCCAGCGCAACGCCAGCGCGGTGGTATTAGTCCTGGATCTGGCACTCTGGCAATATCTCTCATTTTCTCTCTCGGAACGTAATCCATGGAAAAGCCGACCTCGGGAAAACTGCAATAATGCGCAGGAAAAGCGAGTGCACGAATGCACTTTGCACGATGTGACACTCTGACCCATGTCCCATCAGAAACGATATGATTTTATCTAGTCACATGAGCAATTTAGTGTCTAAAACTGTGAAATTTGACCCTTGATTGTAGGAAATGTACTCGGAACGTGACAGGATTTTATAATAAGAAATTTAGTATTTTGATTATTTCTATACCATTAAGCCAAATTCCTTCCGGTGTAAGCATAACTCAATCGATTCTAACTTTGTTATATTGTCGGGGATCAAGGAATTCATACGAGAAAAGTGAGTCAGGGAAGTTTAGGCGGAGATACAAAGGAGAAGGTGTATATTTTAGATCGATCTGTATTCCCGTATTGCTTATTTAAGCAACACGTTCATTCCGCAACACACATTCACAAAGTCATTATTCACTAAAAAAATGGTTTAGCTGTCCCAGCCAGAAGCTTAGCTGGATTTCTTCTTCTAAGAAAATATAGCTGTGTTACCTAAATATCTAGCTCACCGAAAAAACGATATTCTGATTTTAACAATTTCCCATTAAGTTTAAGAATATTTGCCACTTAAATAGGCGCCAAGAATATATTTGTGATGTACGATAGAGGCCCTCTTACCTTAAGAATATATACTCTTGTCTAATTATACTTTGATAGTCCCCCACCCACCCCTGAACGTATCACGTATTTTGTGAATGACTCCCAATTATTTGTATGTTATACTTACCACTTTTCTTCAAAGTGAAACACTCAATGCCCAAAATTACAGCAAGAAGAAAAAATTTAACTAAACAACCCGAAAAACATGAATAAATGACAAATTGCACGCCGTTATTTAACCTTACTATATCTTACTTCTTTAATGAAATCTTACGTTAATATGACATCCTTAAAATAGGCTGCATTTCTTCGAGCTTCTCACTTGTTACACAATCGAAAGTATGGAGTTTGGCCTCCTTATACTTCTTCGTGGGTAAAACAATTAAAAATGGAAACTGATCGAAAAGCACGGCGCACGAAACATTAAACGAGATGATAGAACAGAGAAAGGCGCATTTCCCTTTGTGCATTTCTTCTTTCTCCCTTTGGTAAGAAGATACTCTTGAAGTAAGAATTTCGCTTACTTCATTAAGAATATTACTAAGAATATGCCTGTAAGAATATGACACTCTTAATACTAGAATATCGTTTTTTCGGTGCTGTTTTAGCTAAATTGGTTTGGTGGGACTGACGTTACAACTAGACAATCTAAATAATGAATAATATAAACAATAAAATAGCCTCGGAATGGACTGAAACTTTGATTGACGAAATGCATATACACGGTAAACGTAGAAGTCGAGTTTCAGTCGAGGAATGGAGACTGGGTGTTTGGAATGCTAGAGGAGTAAATGATCTTAAGGTAAGAAAACTACGATAAACTATGCACGTAAGGAAACTAGATATTCTATGTGTACCTGAGACGAAGAAAAAGGGGTGCGATAGTAGGAACATAAAAAATAAGGCGTTGAAAGTCGGTTTCGAAATAAATAAAGTATTCGGTTTGATCATGAATGAAAAAGCAAGACTGCATCTTGAAGATCATGATTTTGTATCTCCCAGATTATTGTGGGCTAAAATAACAATAGAAATCAGAAGATTATTTATCATAGCGTGCTATGCCCCAGTTTGTAGTGACCCAAGAGAAGACAAAGACGCCTTCTGGGACACTTTAAATGATACAATAAGTACTTGCGATCATGGTGAAAGAATAATTCTGCTAGGAGATATGAACGGGTGGGTGGGCGTCCAACGCCAGGATACAGATACAGAAAGGGTGCTATGTAATTTTGGGGATTCAATGAAAAACTGTAACGTGGAAAAATTAGTTAGCCTTTGCTTAGAAAAGGGCTTATTTATTACAAATATTTGGTTTGGACATCAAATGACCCATATGTACAACCTGGTGCAAAGGAAATAACCACAGTATAATTGACTTCGTTATTGTGAATGAAAGACTAAGAAAACTAGTGAAAGATACAAGAGTCATGAGGGGTTCTGAATGAAATACTGATCATTAGCTTCTAGTCTCCAAAATAAACGCAGGGCAGGGATGGAGAAGAAGGAGAACAAAAAAAACGAAGCAAAGGTGAATCAAGATTGAAAATTTACAGAAACCGGAAGTGCGAGTAGATTTTCAGAATAAGTTAAATGAACGCATAGATAGGGCAATTTGGAAGGCGTTTAGAAGCAATAAAGATATAGATAGCGCTTGGTCTATGATACGGGGTATCATTGTGAAAACTACAACTGAAGTGTGTGTTAGGGCGGTTGTAGGAAAAAAGTCTGGTGATGCATGGTGGAATGATGAAATTAAGGCAGCCCGCCAAGAAAAGAAAAAAGCGTACAAAAGACCGTTAAACATCACAGGTCTTAGCTATGAGGAGAGAAAGAGACTTCAAAATGACTACAGATACAAAAAGAGGAAAGTGAAACGACTAGTCAAGGAAACAAACAAAACGACTTTGAAGGAACCATGAAATTATTATTTAAAGAGACGAAGGGAAGTAAAAGTACAGAGTTTGTCAGCATGAGAAACAGCAAAGGTGAAATTCGATGTGATACAGACGGAATAGTAGGTGCTTTCAAAGACTCTTTTAAAAAATTATTACGAGGTGAAGCTATAGGGCAACAGAACTGTGGCATAGAACATAATGCATTAGAAAACCCAATTGAGAAAGTATGTTTCACTGAGGTTACAGATATAATTAAGAACTTGAAAAGTGGTAAGTCTGCTGGTGTAGACAGCATTAGCGTTGAAATGCTTAAATACGGTGGCGAGTACATACTTCACAGGTTGTGCGAATTGATAAATTTATTTATCGAGATGGGAGAAGTTCCAGACGATTGGAGAAAAGCGATTATCGTACCAATGTACAAAAGGAAGAGAGATAAAAGCAATTGAAATAATTACAGAGGTATCAGCTTATTAAGTACAGTAAGTAAAATACACTCAAAAATACTTATCCGCAGGGGATGAAAATAACAGAAGGAACTATATGGGAAGCCCAAAGTGGATTCATGCCAGAAAGATAATGTACGGATCATATATATTTAGCCTAAGACAGATAATAGAAAAAAGTCTGAGAGTAGGAAAGAAAGTTTTTTGTGCGTTTGTTGACCCATATAAAAGCAGTTGACAAGGTAGATAGAAGTAAACTTTGGGAAGTCCTCAAAGAATACGAAGTCAATGAATGGATCCTACAAGCAATAAAAACAATATGTGCAGGTAGCAAAACGAGTGTAAGCGTTATCGAAAAATGAGTGACTGGTTCGATATTGTGCAAGGCGTTAAACAAGAATGCGTTATGTCCTCATGGCTATTTATCATATTTATGGAAAAGTGTCTAAGAATGGCCCTGTTCGACGAAGAAGGTGTAGATCTCGAGACAGTGAGGGTACGTGGATTGGCTTTCGCAGATGACAAGATTGTTACGGTAAAATCAATGAAAATCTTGCAAAGAATGTTGAGTAAACTAAATGAACAATACGGGCCTCAAAATTAAAGTAAATCAAATAAAAATCATGGTATTTGAAGGAAAAGATTGACATGAATTTCCTACTCTAAACATGCGGGAAAATACTGATGGTCAAAGTGAGAAACGAAATAATCCTTAAAGTATGTGGTGCAAAAGAGACAATAGTTGACATATGGCAGTATGCCCAGAGGCAGACCGCGGAAAGAATGGTTAGAATGTGTGAATGAGACCTTAATCCGATAAGACATAAGAAGCCATAGAAACACGAGAGCTTGCATGAAAAAATGTATGGACGTGAAGGAAGCTAAAGAAGTATGCCAGGACAGAAAAGTGTGGCGAAAAATTGTTTATAAAAAAAATATCCGTATGATAATAATATTACCAGATTCTAAGGGTCTTTACGGAGTAGAATAAGCATTAAGAACGATTTCCGCGGACTAAAAATAATTTAAAAGGATTTCAAGGAGTTTTAAGCGATTTCTAAGGATTTTAAGAGATACCGAAGTATGTTGACGAATTTTAATGGATGTCAGGAGATTTTAATGGGGTTTTGAAGGTTTGAAGGGATTTGATGGGATTTTATTACATTTTAAAAGATCGGCAAAGATTTTAATGATTCAAAGTATATCCACGGATTTCAGGGGATTTTGTAGGATTTCAATAGATTTAACGGAATTTCAAAGGATTTCCGAATTTGATAAAGGATTTTAAGAGATATCGAGCAATGTTAATTTCTTTCAAAATATTAAGCTACTTTAAGAGATTTGGAAGAATTCTCGTGCGGATTTTAAAGATTTCAATGAATTTTAAAGGCATTTCAAAGATTTCAAGGGATCTTGTATAGTTTCAAAATATTTCACTGAATTTCAGGAATTTTAAACGATTTTCAGAGATCATTAGTACGCACTATCACATAAAATTTATTATTCATAATTATAATTATACAATAAATTTTGATTTTACCACCAGTTGAAGTAAAATTTAAACCACAATTGAACCTAAATAACTAGTCCTGTATTAATTTAAGCTTTCAAATGGTTTTGTTGTTTCAATAATCATGATTGTTACAAACAATAATAATTCTCGAAATAGTGTAAATTCAATTTAAGATTAAACTACTTACAACCAAGTGAATGAAATGAACAATTGATAGTGGAAAAAAATCATTTTTCCTTTTAAATTTGTTTGAGAATGACTATTGTCCACAGGGAAATCTTTATGTCTGCCACTTGTTCTTACTATTTCTTATTAACAGCAACAATTGTTACATTTTTGCAAAACTTTTTTCTTGCAATATCAATGCTGAGGTACTATTAAAACATTTATAAAAATTGTTAGATTTATAACTGACTAAAAATCTTGATTAAATATAAGTATTAACTTGCTTTGGACCGAACTTATTAAAAAAATATATAATTTCCACGAATAAACCTTCCTTTGGGGCATTTTTTAAATATATTTGTTATAAGCAATTAAATATATTCCTTGTTAACAATTATTTATGGTTTATAACCATTTTTTAAATATTTTTCATTGTGTTGAATGGAAAAGAGGATACGAAACTGTAGAGAATGTAGAGAGGATATGAAAATGTAGAGAAAAAAAAGAGAATCGAGATTTGTTGAAATTTGTTTATAACAATAGAAATTTTTGGCGTATGATGATAAGTCATGACTGATTACAAATATAATACAAAATATAAGGCATTTTAGGTATGAAATCAGTGTTTTTAACATTGCACACTATACTAAAGTATTTCTTTATATAAATTGTTTACAACAATATACTTGTTAATTTCATTCATTATTTATGTTTCTTATGTACATATGCATTAATTTTGATCGATAGAGAGTTTTCTTTAAGCAATTATCTTTTAGATCAAAAATCATATTATGGAAATCGCTAATTTCGTCACTGTATTTTTTCATATATTGTTGCACAAAAAGTCACATTAAAAAATCGAGGAGTTTAAGAAGCTTAAAATTTTAACGCGGAGAATCGAGTATGCAAAAAATGCAACAAAAAAGTGTAAACGAACATGCTACTCGCTATCACGCGACTATTACGATACTTGTTATTTCCCTGCAAAAAAAAAGATTTATAATTAGAATCTTTTTGCAGGGGTTTCTTTCTCAGGAAATTTTTCATAACACCATGAATTTTATACAATAAAGAAAATGTACGATAACTGTACATAACTTTTGTTTTGTGATTGGTAATGAGTACCGAAGTAGGACGGAAAAAATCCAGCCCTAAAAAAATTAATTTTCAATTTAAATTAGAGTCATTCGCTTTTTCGTGATTATTTAAAGATAAATTCCGCCCCTGAAATTATGGATTATTATTATAATATATGTAAATTATATGTGAATGAAATTATTATAATATATGTAAATGTAATTATAACTATGATATACTGAAACTCGAAAGTGATTTGATTTATCATCACCTACAATTTTTCCAATTTTTCACAGATTTGAAATTTGTGATCAATACGATATGAAAAATGGGGACTTCAAGCGGAACTCTATTCCAAAATTTCCTAATCGGTATGCATTTATCTTTATATTTATTAAAACTATTGAAATTAATATTAAAATTAATTTAAACACCGACTCGGTACAAATAGTTTAAATGCAGTAAAATTTTCCTGAATTTCAACAAAATTGATCTGAATTTGAGACAAATCTGATATTCAGATATTGAGGAATTGAAATTAGTCCAATTTTATTTAAATCCAGCCAATTTGTACTCAATTTACTTTAAACCAATTTGAAGCTATAACAATGTTAAGTATTCGCCTTTAATGTAAAAAAATTCTCATGCAGAAATGATTGACTTAATAATACCTTTAAAAACTAAACGCTACACGTGATTACAGCACCTAATAATTATTTGTTTCGCTGCTGCCAGCTTTTAGAGCTTTTTTTCCTGAAATAATTACTTTCTCTCCAAAGTGATTACCTTATCGAACTCTAAAGCAGATCGTAATTTACGATTGTCCCGGCTACGTGACTGGGAATCGACCAACAACTTTCGCAGTAATTTTCAGATAAATAGTCGAAGGTACTATCGCGATGCCGCAATTTTCGTTTTCCATTCCACGTGTCCTGGGGGATCTCCAAGTGAAACGAGCGGGCGGTACTCATTCGCAAGAGCGACGGTGCCGCTTATTGCCTTCCATTATACAAATCCAAATTGGAAAGTCAGCCTGCCCTGAAGGTGCACATATATATTCCAGATTACGTCTCGAATACTTTACACCTTCACGTTTTTCAAAATCTTTCAAGTATGAAGTCAAATCTGCTTATTTTTGTGCAAAGCCTTATTGAAGCGGGAAATGCTAAACGGTGCTAAGTTCAATGAACAAAATGTTACAGGAATGACAAAAAACATTTCGAGAGGAGCAATTTACAAACGATTGAGTAAATTTTTTTTGTATAGGTGGATGGACCATTTTAATATCTATTGCGTAGAAAAGTAGAAGATGCTGCATGTACATTAGGGTAAGTCTGAAAAGCAAAATGTTTCCAAATCGAAAGTTGAACTGTGTTCTAAAATAGCGTATTAGGATCCTGAAAACGTATAAATAATTTGGATTCGATCTATACGCGCCTTGGATTTGCGCGTTAACTAAATATAAATTTCTATAGTTTCGACCTTTTGTAGATTAAAGAATTAACAATAAATAGCTTATCATGGTCTAGTAGAATAAAAAGTCAATAATGATTTAAAAATCATATATTGGCGATGTTTCGGTCATAAATAGACCCTTTTTAAGCCTCATTATTGAGATTTAAAATAACTATATTAATCATGAAATAACGTGAAATAATAAAAATTAATAAAAAATAAGTTTTAAATTGCAAATGAAGAGTAAGAAAATTCAATATAATAAATGATATCAGAAATACTTACATTCTAAATAAATAAACAGTGGGAGTCGTATATTAACCCATAAAATGTGTATGTAATTAAAATCACAATTATATCAATCAATCCCAAAAAAATTGATAGAGAAGCGACAAACAACTATAAAGTGATTCTCCGATTAGTCTGAAAATCGTTACATTATTTTAGATGTAATTAAGTTTCAGAATGATGCGAATAAGGTTAAGCAAGTTTCCAAAAAAGGTTAAATATTGATAATGACTATTTTAGCAGTATTATGTTTAGAAATTCATGTAACATTTTTTGGAAACGATGATATAGACACTAAAAGTATTTTTCGTGAATCACATTGTTTAAAATAAAGTTTAAGTTTAGAGAGAAACAAATAGTCTGCATTCTTCGTAAGACAGAAAATGAAAGTCATCATGGAAGCTAAGGATTCAGAAATGTACTGAATAAGGTTTGATGTTTCTTAGGCAAACGATAAGATTCCCTGGCGCCAAATATTAGTAAACAAATATAATTACAACGTTAGAAGAGGGAAACTTTAATTAAAGATTAGAAGAAACCAATTAATGGTGAATTACGTAATTTGGTAATGGTAATATTTTAATGTGAAGGGAGTCGAGAATTTACATATATCTAAGATTAACGCAATTTTTTTCCATGATGTAATAAGATTCTAATGTTGAGCGTGTGCTAAGGTTTGATTCATGCTTTAAAATGATTGGATTATCTAAATTAAAATTATGTGTAAATTCTATACAGTAGTTTACGGACGCAGTGAAGTTATCCTTATTTTTAACATTTCTTACATGTTCTTAAATTCTCTGTGCCAATTGTCTACCTGTTTGTCCAATGTAAGAAGCTTCACAGTTTAAAGATCTAATTTTACACACTACGTCAGTAATTTTCAATTTAGATAACAGATCTTCAGAGCTTTTAAAAATAATGGTTTTCCTTTTAAAATGTTTATAGAGAACTTTATCTTTATATTTTCTAAGTGCATTGAAGATTTTATTAGATAGATCAGGCACACAAGGACAAACAGTTAAACAATTATTCTTTACCAATCTTTGTTTTTCTAGAATTCTTATTATAAATCGAATGCACTCTTGTTTTTATCAGCAGTTTTACCACATGCACAGGATGACCATTGTTAAATAAAAGGTTTGTCACATATTTTTAATTATTTCTCTACATTTTAAAGATGAAAGTTTAATTGGGCGATCAATCATACCAAAAATCATAACTTTTTTATGTGACCAAGGATGTTCTATGGTGAATTGGAGTTTATTACGAAAGGAGTTAAAAGTTAGTCATGTCAGATCAACATATTGTTCAAGAATAATTAAGAAGATGTCATCCAAAAACCGCTTACAAATAATGGCCTTGAAAGGAAGATTATTTAAGCATTGTTTTTCAAGTGTTTCCATTACTAAAGAAGATACTGCTGGTTACAACAGATAACCCATTGCTACGCCATAAATTTGTTTATAAGTGGTGTTATTAAATTTGAAGTAAGCGGATCTGAGACAAAATTCTACAACATTTTTAAAATCATCCCTAAGAATTTAAGTGTATCGTCTAATGTTATCCCGCTGTTAGTGTATATACTTAATGATTAGATCTATAGGCATAAGTGGGAACATTCCTACAACATCCAAGGATATCATGATATGGTCTAAGCAATAACTTATGTTACAAGAGTAGATAAAAAAGAAGCCATCGAACAAGTGGCACTATTTATAGGAGAGACTATAATTCTTAAAAGATTATCCGGTTTATGAATCTTTGGTAATACGTAAGTCCTCAGAATGACAGCTGAATAAGGACGAAATGACTTAGCTTCTTGATTCGCCACATAAACATTTTCTTCTCAACGATCAACAATTTTATTATGACCTTTTTCAGTCGTAGCTGTGTAATCAAAACTCATGACTTTATAATGCGATTGATCCTCAAGTAATTTCATTATCTTATGATTGTAATCAGAGTTTGTTATAGCAACAGTGGTGTTACCCTTATCTGCTTTCAAGAACAAGATGTCAGGGTTTTTATTTATAAATTTAAATGCTAAGCTAAAATCCAATTTGTTGTTGAATTTTGAATTATTATGTTTGAGTGATGAGATATGATCAAATAATAAATGTGAGAATATTGTATTTTCTAATTTCATTTTGTTTATCTTCAGAAATACTCAAAATTCTAGATTTAAACGCAGCTATAAAATCATGAGATGGGAATTTAATATTGTTTACATCTGTATTTACAGAACTAGGACCCAACGAAAGTACTCTTATAGCGTCATCAAGGATGGCAGTATATAGATTCATTTTTCCAATCAATAATGATTTTTTATTCTACTTGACTATCGTAAGCCAATTATTGGTAATTTCTTAGTTAACAAAATATGTTTGAAAAATTCTTATTTTCTTACTTTTGATATTTTTTTGGATGCCAGTTTTTTACATTTCTGGAAGCCTTGAACGACTCCTTAAATTTTAATAGATTTTTATTTACAGCCTCATCGGAGATTATTATTATTTAGTAGGCCTCTGTTTACGAAAAATAATAGTAAAATCTACGCCTGAAAAAAATTTGATTAGTCTAGGAAATCGTAAGTGTAAATATAGTGAATTTTATAAAAACTAGGTTTTCTTTTAGGATGTCCTAGATTAATAAAAAAAATTTCTAGCGTATTTATACCAGTGGAAACGTTTTAGACACCTTAAATGGTCTACTAAAAATTAATAATCTCTGATGGGGCTGCAAATTAAAATCTGTGAACATTTTTTTAATGCTCACAACCAAGGCGTTTATAGATCGTAAAGAAATTAATTATACCTTTTCACGGTCCTTATACGTTACTTTGTGATGGACTTAACACCGTTTAGCTATCCCTGGTATTTTAAATAGAAAAGGTACATAAATCGTTAAGAAAATCATATGAAATAAATATTTGTATTTATTTTATAAACATATTGGACAGGAAAAGGAACATTTTTAGTACGATTATAAGACTTTTCAACTTTCATAATAATATCTCCAATTGTTAAGGGAGCGTTCAATAATTATGTAAGGCTTTTTTTTAGAGTGGGAGGGTGTGACTTACGCAAAATCTTACAAGTCCTTACTTAATATCCGTTCACTTTACGAAGGCCCCTCCAAAACAATTGTACATTTTTGTAATTTACTCGTGAAGAAAAATCGCATGAAAACACAGCTTACACCATGATAAAGCTTAATTTATTGCGCTTGAGACAAGTCGTCATTTGTTTATGTACAAAAATTGGTTTGGAAAATATTCTTCGCGGAAAGTTGAAAACCGTGGTTTTTTCGCGTCACCCTGTCGTTGCTTAACTTTCGATGACGACATCTTTAAACTGAATAATGTAAAACATTTGAAAAAAATCATATAGATGCTTTCATATTTTGACTAAACATACCTACGTAAAAACGAGATTTCAATATATTAATTATTATCAAATGTAATCGAATAATAACGTGAAATAAAAAACTTGAAACATATTAGTTAATAACAAATAATCCTGGAAGACTGATGAATGGTAGTGTGTGTGTGTTAGAGGACATAGCGGCATACCATAGCTAAAGGGTCTACTCATTACAAAGAAATGGCTACTACACGAAAAGCCATTAGAAATCAAAGTATCTTTTTCCACTTTTCAGAAAAAGGCTGCACTTTATGAATGAGCAGCCCCCCGAGCAGACCATTTAGCTACGATATACCGCTGTGTTCACACACACACTCACACACACACACACTACCATTCACCGGTCTTCCAGGATTATTTGTTCCTAATTAATAAGTTTCAAGATTGTCATTCCTAATTACGATTTGATTGCATTTGTTTACATTTTTCAAGCCATTTAAGCGAGAATATAACTCTCTACTACGTAAATTACGAGGGATGAGGCAGTCATCTTCAAATTCATTTTACGTTAATGATTATTAATATATTAAAATTTTGTTTTCACGTATGTATAGCCAAAATATTAAAGCATCTACATGCATTTTTTACCATTTTTTTACATCATTCAGTTCAAAGATGCCGTCATCAAAAGTCAAAAAACGACAGAGTGACGCGACAAAAACCACGGCTTTCATATTTTTGCGGAGGATACTTTCCAAACCAATTTTTGTACATGAAAAAGTGGGAACTTGTCTTAAGCGTAATAAAGTAAGCTTAATCCTGCTATAAGCTGTGTTTTCATGCGATTTGTCTTTTGCGAGTAAATTACAAAAATGTACAGCTGTTTTAGAGGGGCCTTCGTAAAGTGAAATTTTAGTTGGGTGGGGAGGATGTCCAAAGCATTTCTTACTTAAGTTTCCTCTTTTTAATTATTTTTTAAAAATATGGTGATTGAAATCTGTTTTGGTTTTTTAAATTCTTTGAGATTCTTTGAGATTCTTTGAGTCTTTGAGATTCTGTGCAATTTTTTGAAATCTATGCAATCACTTAAAACGCGGCCGGCGACTTATGTATGGAGTGTATGGAGCTCTCCATACCCTGGATTGGAGATTATACGGAATTCCATATACTGAAACGAGGATGATTTTTTCCTTAATATATTTGATACCTCTTCCTCCTTCCACCTAAGTACAAGGGCAAACTCCATACACTGAAAAATTTTACTTCGCCGACCCTGACTTGAAATCATCAAAATCCGTCAAAACATTCGAAAATTTATTCAAATCTTTTAAAAGTCAGAAAGTCTACTTTCCACTTTGGTTGTCAAGGAGATTTTTTAGGTTTCATGATGCATTTACATCGAATCAGTTTTCATAATTTAAACAAAAAATTCTGTAGGTCAATTAACTTTTTTTCTGTCCCAGGAAATTCTGGCATTCCTTGAAATCCGTTCAAATTCAAATACCATTAAAATTCCCTGATATCCTTCAAAATTCGTGAAAATACTTCGGCATCTCGTGAAATCGAAATTGCTCTGAATTTCTTAAAATCGATAAAAATCCTTAAAGTCCCACAAAATCTCTTGAAATCTGGTTCAACTAATTGAAGTCCCTTAAAATCTTGTAAAATTCCTTGAAAAGTTGAGATTTCTCTCTTAATTAAACTAGGTAATTTCTTCAAACTCTTGAAATGCTTTTAAATAATTTGAAATCTGTGCCCTCTGAAATACCTGAAAATCTCTTGAAATGTCAAAAAGTTTTAAAAATCTTACGAATCTTCACAATAAGGATGGAGACGGTCTAAAATTTTAAAAATCATCCTTACTTAATTAATGAACTTTCCCTAAATACTTGTTCAAATCCTTTGATGGCCATCGAATTAATAAAAATATGGAATATTATATAATTTCTTAATTAATTTAAATGAT
>CAKNWW010153735.1:0-10518 GCA_932074435.1 Andricus kollari | reverse complement strand
GGGCTCAAAACCTTTTTTAGATTTTCACACTTTTATATTTATATATTCATATATTTATGTATTTATACTTATTCGTGTGTTAAAAAATTAAGAATCAAAAGCTGTGTGCGGCTACTCCATGTATAATATTGTGCATCGGGTTGCCGCACCCAGTTTAAATTTGTAATTTTTTAACACATCAATAAATACAAATAAATAAATGTTACTGTGTAAAAAGATAAAAAGATTGTTGAGCTGCATGTGAAATTATGAATAAATTTGAAAAGGAATGAAAGTATAACCTAGCGAAAGAACCTAATATAAACCGGATCAGGAGTCCAATTGCGGATCACTATGGTTTTTACCGTAAATTGATACAATTATAAAGCCGAATTTTGCGGTCTGTTTTCAATTAAGAAGTGTAAATTTCAATCTAAATTGTGGCAAGTTGCAGTAATATTATACACACAAAAATATTTGCATAAAATTTGTCAACTCTGACGTTTCTTATCATGGCTAAGTTAGATGTTATTACGGTAACCCAGGCATTACGTCAAAATAATGAGCGAAATTACCGAAGAAATCCTACCTCGAATGTTTTTAATGAGAAAGTTTCATTAAGGGGTCCCTTTTAATATATCAAAAATGCTAAAACAGGTCAATTACCAACCCGTTTTTTTTTCGAAAACAGTTCCAAAAGTTACTTTTGCGTGAAAAATCCCCACTTTTGTGCAATCTCAGCGAAAAATCACTAAGTTTCAAAAGACACTGTGTACCTTCGCACCTAATTGCTGCACCGAAAACTGTCCCACGAGTGAGTGAAAGTAGACTCAATTTGCTGTAATTACAAAAAAATAACAATGACCTACCTATAATAGATCACAAGTCATCACTCCTCAAATTGACCAGGTTTGCCTATTTTTACGGGCAAAAAAGTGAATTTCGGTTTTTTCAAAATAAATCGAGTCAGATATAGTTTACATTGATGACGATGATGGGAATCGCAAGGTTTAAAAAATATCATTTTTTGCATTCTGGACAAAAAACGAAAAAGTTGTGATAGCAAGCTTTTTTTTATAAAAAAGTATTTATTTATCAATGGGAAAAGACGTTTGACACATGATAAATGAAATGTATACACTTATTTGGGGCAAAAACTTCGAAATATGGCTGTAGTTCTACTTTGCAGTACGCTCAGGTGCCTCTATGCAGGAAGAGTGTACTTTCAAAGGTCATATCTCGTGACCTATTAGGACTATGACACTCTTTTGTTGTTGAAATGACGCTAAATTGACTAGACTTACATTTATTCCCTGGCAACTTTGCCGTGAGATCCACAGGAAACGAGGTATTTCACAAAAACACAACATTTTTTTTCATAACTCGAAACCTATGGAAGATAGCGGATTATTCTTTTACCGAAATTTTCTCATAATTTTGTCCTCTTTCTTTTTTTTTTGTTGGAAATGTTGCTCTAAAATGCAATTGGAATTATCCGTCCACGCAAAAGTAACTTTTGGAACTGTTTTCGCAAAAAAAAACCGGTTCGGCAATTGATCTGTTCTAGCATTATTGAAATGTTAAAAGCGACCCCTCCTTAACGTAACTATCTCATTAAAAAAATTCGAGGTGGGATTTTTTCGCGAACCAAATTACTAGATAACTGAACGTGACAATTATAGAAATATTTTGTTCAAAAATTCTTTTATTATAAGTGTTCCTGATTTGGAGAACATTCTGTAAAAATGTAACTTGTGATGAAAATTCGTAACAAATAAGTTTTCACAGATTGAAATTCTCAGTTTAAAATACCGGTGCGAAGTACAATGAATGTATCTACTATGGGTGTATTTAGTCAAAGTACTTGCATATCCAATTTCTCTTATGTACGTGTTTCGGGGATGGCCCCCGTCATTTTAAGCTAAGAAAGAACAAAATCGTACCACCCGTTTTTGAGAAAAAAGGTTTTTTAATTTTCAGCAATTAAAAATCTGATTTTTCTCGAAAACGAGCAAAATATGAACAGCATTTAGTTTGATGAACTTCAAGATTTTATTTTTAAACACGTTTTTTTTTAGTTGAGTATCAATATACTGTAATAAAAAAAAGGTTTTTGCAAATAAAATCCTGAAGTTCGTCAAACTAAATGCTATTTTAGTCGCTCTAACAGATTTTTGATATTTTTTTATTTATGATTTCGTTACAACACATAAGATATACATCTGGCAAGGGTACATTTTCATAGATTTCGGGAAAAGGAACAATTTTGAACTATGAATTGCTATTCCTATTTTGCTTCGTTTCCGAGAAAAATGAGATTTCGAATTGGTAAAAATGATATTTCTTCAATTTCAGAGATAAAAAACCTTTTTTTTTTACTTTGAAACATAGGAACTTTAATAATCTCATGGATCGTTTTTAAAAACAACATGTTGATGTTTGTTAGACTAAATCCTGTTTTAGTCGATTTCTTTCGATTTTATTTTATATTTCTGGAAAAATTTATTGAATTAAACAATATAAAAACCTGGAAAGGGTGTGATTTAATAGATTTCAGGAAGCTGAACACTTTTTAACTCTTAACAAGTATTCATATTTTGCGTCGTTTTCGGAAAAACAACAAAAACTACTTTTAAATGACCGATCTAGCACGGACAATTAAGAAAATTGTATTTTCTAGCTCCTGGGGTCGAATTATATGGAAATAATGCAAAAAAGCAGATTTCAAAGTTAAGGTCATCACAAATCTCCCTGTATGAGGAAGATAAAAATGAATATCAATACTAGTTTTTTGTACAGATACCTAATATAAAAAGCAAATATGACTTAAGTTAGAAAAAAAACAAATTTAATAAATTTAAATTTTGTTTATCATAGCTATAAGGTATATGAGTATATACAGGTACATACATGATCTATTCGAGATGATATAAAAAAAGAACAATTCAAGACAATAGAAAAGAAGTGAAGATTTAATTACGAATAATTTTTACGAATAACTGATTCAATAGATACTATAAAAAACCGAAAAATAAATTTTTTTTACCAAAGATAAGGTAAGAGGAAGAGAGGGGATTTCGGAGGGATTCTGGATGGATAGGGGGTTAAGGCTGGAGTGTTAGCTTAGCCCAATGCTTTTTGCGATTTTAATTGCGGATATGGAAAGTAAGCTGCAGGCCGAGTGGTATGAGGAGTCAGGATAGGAGGGGTTAGAATTTGGTCACAAGCGTATGCAGATGACATAGTGTTGCTGGCTAGAAGCGAGGAGGCCTTAAAGGAGATGATGAAGAGGTTGAGAAGATACCTCGATAAGAGCAGGTTAGAGCTGAATGCGGAAAAGTCCAAGGTTATGGTGTGTAGAAAAGGAGGTGGGAGGGATAAGGGAGGGGAGTGGAAGGGAATGGCGGTGCAGGAGGTGAAACAGTTTGTGTATCTGGGCTGCGCGTTTCGGAGGAATGGGGGAGTGGATGGTCACACAAAAGAGAGAGTGAGGAGGGCAAATGTGGAGATGAGGCAGGTGTGGGGGTTGGGAAAGAAGTTATTCGCAGATGATTTTGAAAGGAAAATGAAATTGTTTGACACACTAGTGATGAGTGTGCTATTGTATGGAGTAGAGGTATGGGGGTGGAAGTAAAGGGAAGAGGTAAATAGGACACAGGAGAGGTATGTAAAGTGGACATTGGGGTTGGCAAGGAACACGCCTAATTATATTGTCAGGAGGGAGACTGGGAGAACTAGTGGAGGGATTCTAGCGGAGAGTAGGGCGTGTAAATATCAGGAGAAATTTTTGGCAGAGGGGGGAAGTAAGCTGGTTAGGGAGTGCTGGTGGGAGAAGGAGAACAGGAGAGGGGGTGGGAGAATGAAGGTTGAAAGGGAAGGGTATTTCAGAACGAATGGACTACAGATGGATGAAGTGGGAAGGATGCACGAGGAAGGAAGGAAGGTATATGAGTTGGTTAAGAAAAACGGCATGAAGAGAGAGAAGACAGTAGGGGAAGAGAGAATAAGAGAGTCAAGGTTTAATTCTGAGTGCGCAGAAAAAGGCTGTTAGGAGCTTATAGCGAGGATGCGATCTGGATGCAATGTGCATGGAGGATTTTAATAGGTTCTGGCTCTCTAGGGAAAAGATGATGTGTGCACTTTGTGTGAAGGTTATGCAAAAGTGGAGCACTGGTTGGAGGAGTGCGTAGAGGTAGACAGAAGTGAAATGAGCATGGAGGTATTGATGCATGAAAGGAGGGACAAAAGCAGTAGCATGGGTGAAGGGAGTGTTGGATAGGATGGAGAAGAAGAGAAGGAAGGAGGAAGAGGAATGGAGAAGGAAAGATTGTAAATAGGAGAGGAAGTAGATGTAAGTAGTATGTAAATATTGTAAATAGTAGATAAGCATTAGGTAGTAGACGCGGAAGCGAGAGTGTAGGGACATGCGAGCGAGGCGAGGAAGGCAAGGCGATAATAGCGTGCGATCCTAGAGTTAAGGTACGGAAGGATGTTAATTTTAAGGCTTAGTTTAAGGAAAATTATGTAAAAAAGGAGGAAAAGTGTAAGCAAGTTAATTTTTTAAGGCCAACAAGCTGAAGAATAAACCTTTGTACTACTATGTTTTGCACAACATTATTTTTTATTGGCAAATAGTTAATAAATAGTTTTTAATTTTTAGTTTTAGTAATATATTCACGTTTGAATTGCATTAGCTCATCTTTCTCGAGAATTTTCGTGATCCACATTGTAGGGCCCGGGCCCAATAACGGATCACCAACCATATTATTCGTAAAAAATAATTGTTATTATTTTCAATGCTAAAACTTATTTTCGAAAATCCTCTTTTTGATGATACTCTAGGTTCAAATCTTTTCTGAGACTGATCCATATTTGGACCCTGGAACGAAATGTGGATCAAAATCATAGCTTGACAAAAAAAGTTCTCAAACTGATAAAAAAGTTTGTTGAAATTGGACAATTTGTATTTGGTATTCCATAGGATCAACCAAAAATTGGCTTCAAAACAAATGAATTTGGGAATAAAATTGTTTTTTTTAACAAATTGTTTCTAAAACCTGATTTACTGTTTGTACTCTTGATGTAGACTGGTGTGTCAAAAGAATGAATCTTTAATGATTTGTAATTGCTTTTAGCGTTCTGAGCAGTATAGTGCCTCTCTCATTATATTTAAATTTTTTCGTTATTTATCAGGGACATGACCCCTTTTTTCATTATCAAGCTAACACATTTTTACATTATCATCATTTATGATTGAGAAAGTATTAGAATTGTCAGCAATTTCACACCTCAGTTTTTCAACGGATCTCCACGTTTTGAGATCCCCCCTCCCCCCTTAAACCAAAAATTAAGTTTCAGCGATGGCGTCTGTTTGTCTGTCTGTCCGTCCCTCCGGCCGTCCTCCGTAAGCAAGATAGCTCTCGAAAAAATGAACCGATAAACTCGAGCTTTGGCACACTTGTTAAGGGTGTAAAAAGAAAGAACGAGTTCGTTAACCAGCGATTTTGTATGAAAATTCAAAAAGTTAGAGCTTTTTCAAAATTTTTGAGACCATTTTTTTAAGATTAAAATATTTTATGTACGGCTATTCATAGTATATATGAAAAAAAATCAGGAGAAGAAAAACGTTGCTTTTCGAAATTCTCTACAATATTATCATAACAACTATTGGAATATTTTGGAAGTATCGAAAATTCAAATTTTGATCACACCAAAAAATATGAACGAACAAAAATTGTGTTCCCAAAAAATATCTGCAAATTTGTTAATACTCACTTTTTGATAGAATGCGTAGTTTTTGTTTTATTCGTTGCCCGTCCGATTAACGATATCTTTCGAAAAAAACAGCAAAGACGTCACCTAACCACCTTTTTCGCTCGTTAGTGCCAAAAATTGTGGATTGGTTTTGGCGAAGGGTAGTAAAAGCCAATGGCCACTATATAAATTAATACTTGCGTTTTGTTAGATTTTCATAAATAAGAAAAAAGTTGCTTAAAACGGGTAGCAATTATTTGTACACCTAATACATTGAAAATATCAATTTTTACAGATCAATGTAAAAAAATAGTATAAACAAACAATAATTATTTTAAGACTTTGCAAAACATTTCAATTAGTTAAATATTTATCGATAATTAATGTACCTAACCAAATTAAGAAAAAAAAACATACTTTTTTATCACATTTCATGGCTTTACCCAAAAATTTTGCTAATAAAAGTGGCAAATTAATGATAAAGGTAAACTAAATTTAATAAAAAAGTAGAATTTTCTGCCTCTTTTCAAAAAAAGTTACTAGTGAATAATAATTAATTATTGAAAAAACGAAAAATGCTTGAACTGATGATCAGACCTCCGGACAATGAGTAATTGTCTGATTAAACGTAAAAAAGTATCTTTATGAATTAAAAGGGGATACAAATATAAACAAATGGTAATTTAAAAAAAAATGGCATATAAAAGGAAAAGCAGGGCGTGAATGTGTCTATTATACGCAAAATTGTCAATTTCAGTTTTTTTGGCACTTTTATGGCTCCAGAAGGGAGAAAGGTGCAGGGAGAGTCAAAATTCAAAATGATTTTTCGGAAACCCCAATATTATAATAGTCTTAATATTAAACGATTTGGCACAAACTTAAAGAAAACTTTTTGCCCTATCTACAAAAGTTCCATTGCCTTCATATTTTAGAACACACTGTTAGAAATATCTGGTTGAATTTTCAACCACATGTAATTGAAATTTCAGTAACGAGAAAAATTTTTTTTCGGCACAATTAGTGAATTGCAAGGCAATTATAATTTTGAAAAATCTGAAAGAAACCCCATGAAGATTCCTGAAAAATACTGTGCTTTGAAATTCACTAACTGTACCGAAAGAATTCTGATAAGGAATCAGTGAGTTATTACGTACGTCTGTGTCGTGTGATCCATGAGATTATAAAGTGCATATAATATTTAGGAAAATAAGCAGCTTTAAAGTTGAAAAACAAAAGGTCCGTTGGAATTATATTACCATAATGAGTTGCGCGCCCAATCAAACTTTTCAACACTCGTTTTTGTAAACATAACCTGAAAAAGCAAACAGCAGTTAGAACCAATAGTCTGAATGAAATTTTCCCATTACGATAATATTAATCCAACGTACCTTTTGTTTTCTTCTTTTCCTGAATATTATATGTCCTTTATTAATACAAACGTACGAAATAACTCCTCGTGGGACTTTGTCTCGTTGGGGTCTGGCCTGGACAGAAGTATGGAGGGCGCATTGTGTATGCGCAAACGTCTTATTGAATTTTCAACTACATTTGGTTGAATTTTATTTCAACTCCGTGGATGAACGAGATTTCAATCACAAAAGTGGTTGAAAAGTGGTTGAATTTTCAACATATTTCTAACAGTGCAGTTTAAAACCTACTAAAAACATTTCCAAATAAAATTTTTCCTTTGAGGTAGAAATTATTATTTCCGATAATTATTTAGTTATTGATTGATTAGTGAGTGATTTTAACGTGCAGAATTAAACTTTGTCCAGCAATTAAGAGACTTTATAGAGAGGAAATTTGACGGTTGCTGGGATGTATTAGTTGTATTCTGAGCATGTCTGAACAAGCTGTATGTGTCTGATGGAGCCCGCTGAAACCGAAATTTTGACAACAATGCGCTTCCAATAAATATTCCCGAACGCAATATACATAGAGATACGTCGATATAATAGATCGCCCCTACATTATCTACGCCCCATGAAGCAAAGGTTTGACGGTATTGGCGTGGAAAAGATTCAAATCTATTGCTTCGTTTGAAAAAAAATATTAAAAAACGTCGGGCCACATTTTTAAAAAGAGTTACGATAAAAGCGGTTGTTTTATGTTCGATAAAAATTCAATCACTGATGCTATTTTTGATTTTATTACAAAATGCAACTCTTATCTTTTTTATTTGCTTTCTATTTTATCGTTTGTAGCTAAAGGAAATGGAAATGCCACGCTTGAAAAAAATGTTACAATTGAGTGCTCAGCATATTGTCCTATTATATCAAATATACTAAATGATTTTTAAAAAATTAGAGCAAGCAGATTCTAAAAATTATATAACTTGAGCAGGTTTAAATTTTACAAGTATCAAAGTTAAATGAATAATAAAAATGTCCCATTGAAGTCCTACAAAGATACCAGCTAAAATCCTGCTAAAGTACTGGGTGTGAGACAAATCAGTACTTAAGTGTCAATTTTTCTTTAAAATGTTACAAAGTTTAAATAAAAAGTATGAATAGCTTCCATTGTTTGAGATATTTGAATCCATCAAGGACATTATTATCCAAGGTTCATTCTTCAAAATTTTTAAAAAATGGAACAAGTGAATTTTGTAAAGGTCAGAGGCCAGAGGCCAGAAGGATACCAAAATGTGCAAAAACAGAGGTCATGAGTCAGATATCAGAGATATAAGTCAAAGGAGACAGAAAAATAAGAAAGTCAAGTGGGTGAAAGTCCAAGGGCCAAAGATGGAGTGTATTAATCAACGGGTTAAAGATCAGTAGTAAAAATTCAAAGATAAAATGTCAGGGCGTCATAGTTCACGGTCCAAATGCCAGGAGTCGAAGTTGTAGGTTAAAGGAGGAAGGTCATAGATCAAACGCCAAAGTGCGAATGTCAAATGTTAGATTAGAAAAACTGTATACATTTAGCTACTGTTTAAGAGGTAAAAGGTGGCCAAAGGTGGCATTTTTTGACGTCAAATTGTTTGATTTGTTTTGGGTTTGGAGCTATCTATTGAAATATTTGCCTGTGCATGATATATAGAATGTGTGAGTGATGCAAATAACAGATCATTGCTAATTATTAATTTCAATAAAGATGTAATAAAAGAATAATTTAAGTTTAATAAAGATCAGTAGTCTTTTTAAATCAGTAGTCAAAGTCTGAGGTTAAAGGTCAACATTCCAAGGTC
Organism: Andricus kollari; assembly: GCA_932074435.1. NCBI lineage: Eukaryota > Metazoa > Arthropoda > Insecta > Hymenoptera > Cynipidae > Andricus > Andricus kollari. The sequence continues at coordinate 1,598 of CAKNWW010153735.1, read as the reverse complement.
AGGGGGTGAAAGTCCAGGGTTCAAAGGTCAGAAGTCGAAGTGATAAGTTAAAAGAGAACGGATAAAGGTCATAGGTATAAGATTGAAGGTCAGAGGTCAAGGTCAAATTTTAGATAAGAAAAACACACGATATATAGAATGCGTAAGAGATTGAAGCCTTCATACAATTGTAAAGGTCAGACGTCAGAGGCCAAAAGTGAGAGGTAAAAGGTGAATGGTCATGCGCTAGCGTTCAGAGGTCAGAGATCGAAGATTTAAATCAAATGAGGATGGCAAATCATATATCATAGGTCAAGTGTTGTGGGTTCAAAGGACAAGATTCGAAGTTATAGGATAAATGAGGAAGTTTATAGGTCAAAGGTTAGTGATCAGGGATCACAGTCTGAAATTAAAAGGTCAGGAATCAAAGTAAAGGTTAAAAAAGACAGGTCATACGTCAAATTTTAGATGTCAAAGGTCAAATTTTATATAAGGAAAACAGTATAGTTTTAGTTTCCTTTTTTAAGGAGCTAAAGGTGGCTAATGGTGGCATTTTTTAAGGTCAAATTGTTTGGATTGGTTAAAGGTTTGAAGCTATCCATTGAAATACGCGCCTGTGCACTATATACAGAATGCGTGCGAAACAGAAGCCTCGATACAATGCAGAGATATTAATATTGGCAGTTGATACATCGCCGCGGTTTCAAGCGTCGGCTACGTGCCATAGAAATACTGGGTGACCCTTTAATATTCCATCGGCGCCCGGACATGAACGGGAGCGTATCCGAGCAGACTTACAAATTTTGCTGCCACTGCAGGGAAATGAGGGCTGAGAGCACCGCTCCTCCTGGAAATCTCCCATTATCGAACTGAATAAAGTACGAGAAAAAGCTGTAAAAATCGGAGAAGGAAGTCGAAAATAATACAAACATCAAGTTTCTTATGTTTCGACATTATTCACTTACTGGTGCGCGTTCATGTTTTTGGACTTTTACTACCTAACATTAAAAATATAAACAATTTGAAGACCCGTTATAATTTTTTTTAAATATTAGGTTTAAAACAATTGTTCAAACTATAATTAATAATTTTGAATTAAAATCGTTTGAAATTTAAAAAAATGTACTAAACGATTTTTATTTGAAAACTTTTGAAAGCAAACAATTTGAGATCATGTAAAGTTTTGAAAAGGGGCAATACACTGAAACCTGGATTTCCGTATACTGATTTTCTGCGTTCCGAGAATTCATACCGCGCGGCGGTGTTCTGATGAGATGAGCCGAGGGGCCGAGAGGGGCGGGCGTGTTCATTCAAGCGTGACAAACAACAGGAGGGCCAGACTCTCAGCGCGTTAGTTGCATCTGGTTGCGTCATACCTCCAAATCCCACAGAAATCGTTATTGCGTCTCTGCCTCTTTACGTTCTGATTTCCTAGATTTGTGTCCCAGGACATAACCGAATCCGTGCAAAATTCCAGTTTCCAGTGTATTTCGAATTAAATGACAAGGAATTGAACTTGTATAATTTGAAATTCAAATTTTTTACACCAGAAACTCTCAAAATTGAAAAATACCAGACAACAAATTTTAAAATAAGACAGTTTTCCTAGAAAGGAGTTG
>CAKNWW010153681.1:0-10751 GCA_932074435.1 Andricus kollari | reverse complement strand
GGGGGGGAAAAGGGCGAATTGTGGATGAGAACGCGGGAACAAGAATCTCTCGCGAGGGGTTGCTGACACGGATGCGGCTGTTGCCTCTCGTAAAGCCTGATGCGTGCTGACACGCGGGGTACAAGAAGAGAAACATGTCCTTACCGCCGTTCCCTTCGCGCCCTACGCTATATACTACCAAGCCAACTGCGTCCACAGAGTGCGAATAATTTATTGGACCTTTATCTATTTACGCGACAAAACTTGATGCCAATCTTCAGCCTCGAGTTCAGCGTAGAGTACACACTTAGCGTATAATCAATTTGCCCATCGGGGAAATACCGAGGAGAAGACCGTCAACTCTTGGGATAAATCACTTCCCTGCATTCAGAAGGAACTCCATAAAACTTTCCTCTATTATTTCCGTAATAAATTCAACGATAGTGCATTTTGCTGATGATATTCCTAGAGTAAGATTGCACTACTTACGGTTTTCCGTTCTCCATTGAATGTCCTGAAGATGTTGCTCCAACCAATTTGTCATCCTACAAATCCGTGCTATAACTTATAAGCCTAAACCCTTGTACAAAGAGAGAAGACATCGCATAGGAATGTTTATCTCTGTTTCAAAACTTCTGGATTGTAGAATTGTATCCAACAATACAATTCCAACAAGGAAGAGATTTGTAGTTTGACAAATTGGTTGCGGAGTAACATCTTCAGGACTTTCATTGTAGCACTGAAAACAATACAATTCTTGGATTGGATAATTGTATTCAACAACAGAGTACATCAATGATTTGAAATACAAACATTCCAGAAATTATAAAGAAATATGGTTAGGATACAACAAGGGTGGTAATCTCTCCCGAGAGCAAATTTGAAAGTATTGCATCGAAGATTGATTTACTGTCGACTGTGCGGTTCAACTTGGTGGTAGTTTGAGGTATCAGAAGAGAAAGGTTGTCGTTCTGGGAGTAAAATGTCTTGAAGTTAGATCGTCGAAAGAGAAAGAGTGAGTGAGAGAAAAGCGGAGATTTATCTCAATGTCAGGAGTCGTTGGGATAAGGTATCCCGGGCAAATCGAAACGCATTCGAACTGTAAGTGTGAATTAAGAGGCGGGTTGAGCGCCACTACGACGGCATTCCACGAGGCTGTAGTCCGTTGCATCCAGGGTATTCGTGTTCGTGCACGAGCACGTGCAGGCGCGTTCGATGTGAATACAGTACAGCGGCGAAACCATGTCTCGGAACCACCCGTCAGAGCCTTATAGTGCCTTATAGTCAATACACGGCCGCAGTAAATAACGCGGAGCCTCTGCCAGCTTCGGACCTTCTACCATCGTCGCGGTTAACATTCATTATATATAGCTCGATAAATCACTAAGAATGGCAAATTTATGTGAAAGTCAAGCCGGAGAAGATTCCTTAATTTTTCACTCGTCCATATTTGAGAACAGACTCCATTATGTCGTCCTTTATTCAGAATTTTGATGCAGGAGCTCTAATTTGACCATCTTCTTCGCGTTTCATTCCTTTTGTCTTGATATATTGATGTTCAATATCGGCAATTATTGGCAATAACTTCTCGTTTAGACTCATCTTCTGACAAGCGGAAGCTTTGGAAAGTTTCCAATCCCTTGTCATAAAGTTCCATATTTTCGAGAGTTGTCTTGCAACTTTGGTTTTATTATTTGATGTCGTAAATCAGCTGTTGTATCCTTATGATTTTCTTTTGGATGTGAAAATCCGATTAGGGGAAGATCTTGGACAAGAGGGTTCGAGCATTCTTCTATATACTCGATTACTCGTGGGTGAAACCTTTTGTTGTGCCAACCGCATTGCAGCTAAGTAAACGGGCTTTCGTCTGGAAAAGGCGCGCGCGCACATTGAATTAACGGATGATAGTACCTGCTCAAGCTGGTTTAGAAGCGAGGTACTCGCATGATTGCATCAAGCGCTCTTGAAAGCGAGTTCGTCGCAGGGAAACGTGATTCACTGGCGTACCTGATAGGTGTACTCTCGTTCGACTGGTTTTACTTAACGAGTCGTACTCTCGATTTCGAGGAGGGCAGAAACTACTGTTTGCCAACCCATCAAACGGGTTTGCAGCTTCTCGCCGTTTAACGTTTGCTTGACCTGGATTAGTTCACCGACTATCAAATAACCAAACTTCAGGCTTGCCCACGTGTTTAAGATCCATTTGAATACTTGTTGCCACCTTTAGAATTTGCCATCTAATAACTCCACTTGATTTGATAGTTAGGGTTGTTGAGATACGGATGATAAAGCAAAAATATAGTACTATGGTCGGAAGACCGCTTGTTAGTTTTGCGGAACAAGGTACAGAAAATCGTTTCCATGGCCACGCGATGCTTCCGACGGTGAGAAGAACTTGTAATTTCTTGTTCAGGAAGGGAACTTAACTTGTTTCACCATAGTGTGGTCCGTAGATCGTATAATCATTTTGCCTCGCGTGAACAATTCAAATTATGAGGTATCTACAGTTCAATAGTTTGGGTGTATTGCTAGAAATGTTTTAGTGTAAAAAATCTGATCTTAAAAGCTTGGTCTATTGGAAGGAAATAAAAGATAATTTTCCTTTCAATCTTAGATGAACAAAAGGAGGACGATAAGGGAAGAATTATATAATTAGAGTCCTCTGAAGAGATAATCAGATTGTGCATAGGAGGATTCCTCCTTAAGTGCAGGCCGTTATCTAAATGAGGCTCATAAGCTTGCAAAGCCTTGCGAGCTTAGCATGAACGTTTTGTACATTTTTGCATCGGTGTGGACCATTAGCTTTGAATTTCTTAGTTTCCAGGTTAAGAAAGACTCTCGAAGGAATTCGTTGGTGGTCAATGAGATCTGAAGGATAGAGTACAGAAAATTTCCATTACAATCTGCGAATGATATGGATGGTTGGGTAAACCAATCGCAATTTAAATGCTATCAAATCACGCAAATGGGATAATCCATATTCCGCTTCATGCTAGACTGCTCCTTAAAGAGCAAATCTTTCGGATTTCTTTCTTTCGTAGACTGCTTGGGGAAATAAGCCGATGTGGAATGGTAGGAAAGCTGGGATACGAGTATAAGGAAGGATTTGTAGAAGGAAGAACTTGGGAAGAACCCTTAGAAGGAAGAAACCCTGGAAAGAAGGGGGTGTCCTTCCTTGAGCTCTTGTAGGATTGTCTCTTCTGCTGATTCTTCGACGCGAAGAAGAAACAAATATAGCATCGTGAGAAAAATAGAGGGTGTCTTGTATCTGCAAATCGCGTTTTGCATTGTTCCACATTGTTGCACATTGTTCCACATTGTGCTGCAATAGAGTGAAACCAGGCGAGCTTCAGCGTGAAACGGTTTCACGATATAGATTCGCGTATGTCGAGTTAGTTAGTCGCTGTTAAGGGCTTCCCCTCCTTTTCTGGATTCTCTTTGGCCTCCTCTTCATCCTTTTCTTCCTCTTCCATCCTGAGTGCGCTGCCGTGCGTGACTCAAGGTCACCAACTCACGCAGCACTTACGAGTTGCATTCGCTTCTTTATACATGTTTGTATCGCAGGTACTGCAAGGGATAATAATTCTTGAAAGTAACTCTAGATTCATGAAGGGAAATGTACTGAAAGAATTGTTTAAAGTTTAAACTGATTGTCTCTAATTCAGTGCAGGATGAAAAGACTTTCTGCGGCTGAGCCTCTGAAATGTATTGAAAGCTTTTTAATTGATTTAATCAGCATGTTTATGCTACCACTCGGTTGAGTGCTGTACGCACTGTGTGTCTACTCATCGTAATTCCCTATCTTTGAGGCTTACGATTTCGCAGAAAGCTTTAATTAGTGTTACTGCCGAGCGTGACTTTCGATTTCTGTTCTGCCTGTCTGCCTTTAAGGAACTTGTTTTCGGGCAGGTCTTGTTATGAATTTGTACAAATCTTTTTCTATCTCTTTGTCAGATGTTTCCAGGGTTTTTTGTTTCAGTAAAAAAACATATCCAATCATTTTAAATGTCATTTGATATTATATGAATTGATGTGAGATGGAAGTAAAGAAATTTTAAGTTTAAAGCCTTCAATATAGAACAAATTTAATTTTCAACGTTCTGAAGTTTAACCTTTTAAGATTCAGGTGGGAAATTTTAGAGTTTGAATTAGGTGCTTCCAATTCTAGATTGTTGAATTTTAAACACTAATTCTAAAATCGTTTAATTTTGAACTTTCATAAGTTGAAAATGTACAATTTTGAATGTTCACTTAAAGCTTGCAGCCGATTCACTTTTTTATTTTTGGAAGAGTTAAAATTTAAATACTTATATTAAAATACGTATACACAAAATTGTTAAGTTTAAAATTTCGTAATTAAGAAATCAAGGCCCTAATAGTTAAATAATTGTTTAATTTATAACTTGATAAACTGAATAATTTAAACTATAAAGTGTTTGAAATTTAACAACTGTTATTTGAACGATTTCTATAGATTTATTATCTTTCTTTTTAATTAAAAACATTAATAGTTGTAATCGTAATTTTAATCATATGAATATTGAAAAAAAAATCTTTTAACCCTTAAATGGCACACCTCAAAATAGTTATATTACTGGCACAAGGGGCGTTTGACACCCCGCGTATTTAAACGTGTCTTGTGAAGCCTGTACTGCATATTTTTTAACCAAAATTTTATATAATATAGTCTAACATTATTTTCAAAAGTCCAACTAGTTTTATAACCATTTTTTAAATTTAAGATAGTTGAAAAGATTTGTTTTGAAAAAAAAACCGGAAAAAATAAGTTTTTTTTATATAAAAATTCATAACTCGCGTAATTTTCAATATTTTTGGCTAAAAATTTATTGACATACTCTTGAAATACTATGATTTCAGAAAAAAAAAATTACTGCAATATTGTACCTTTCAAAAAAGGTATTTATTTCCAGAAATGAGCACGTAGTTTTTTGGTAAAAATGAGCAATATATTTTTCATATATAAACCAATGTTTATTTATAAAAATGCATTTAAAAAATGTTTTGAAAGTAAAAAATACATGAAAGTAGTTAATACTAATGTTCTCAATGCAATGTACACTCTTATTAACCCTTATATGTCACACCTCAAAATAATTACATTACTGGCACAAGGGGTGTTTGACACCCTGCGTGTTTAAACGTGTATTGTGAAGCCTGTACTGCATATTTTGTAACAAAATTTTTATATAATATAGTTTAACATTTTTTGTAAAAACTCCAACTGGGTTTATAACCATTTTTTAAATTTAAGATAGTTGAAAAATTTTTTAAACAAAAAAACGGAAAAAATTAATTTTTTTATATAAAAATTCATAACTCGCGTAATTTTCAATATTTTTAGCTAAAAATTTATTCACATACTCTTGAAATACTATAATTTCAGAAGAAAATTACTGCAGTATTTTAGCTTTCAAAAAAAGGTATTTATTTCCAGAAAGGAGCACGAACTTTTTTGGTAAATATTAGCACTATATTATTTCATATATAAACCAATGTTTATTTATAAAAATGCATTAAAAAAATGTTTTGAAAGTAAAAAATACATGAAAGTAGTTAATACTAATGTTCTCAATGCAATTTAAACTCTTATTAACCCTTAAATGTCACACCTCAAAATAATTACATTACTGGCACAAGGGGTGTTTGACACCCTGCGTGTTTAAACGTGTATTGTGAAGCCTGTACTGCATATTTTTTAACAAAAATTTTATATAATATAGTTTAAAATTTTTTGTAAAAAGTCCAACTGGGTTTATAACCATTTTTTAAATTTAAGATAGTTAAAAAATTTTTAAACAAAAAAACGGAAAAAATGAATTTTTTATATAAAAATTCATAACTCGCGTAATTTTCAATATTTTGAGCTAAAAATGTATTCACAGACTTTTGAAATACTACGATTAAAGAAGAAAATTACTGCAGTATTTTAACTTTCAAAAAAGGTATTTATTTCCAAAAAGGAGCACGAAGTTTTTTGGTAAATATTAGCACTATATTATTTCATATATAAACCAATGTTTATTTATAAAAATGCATTTAAAAAATGTTTTGAAAGTAAAAAATACATGAAAGTGGTTAATACTAATGTTCTCAATGCAATTTACACTTTTATTATCCCTTAAATGTCACACCTCAAAATAATGGCACCCCAGGTGCCATTTAAGGGTTAAGATTGTGTGAATCTCTTTCAAATTGCAATCCTTAATGTTAATATTTGCCTTATTATAATTTTTAATGAAATCTTAATTATTATTTTTTCAATTCAATAAAAATAAAAATATTTCAGACTGTTTTTTTTTTAACTAGACAATTAAGCACAGCAATATGAAAATTGTAATTTTTGTATAAAAATGTCTAATTTTTGTCACTGTCCGAATAACAGCAACAACTTTTAGTTTCAAGTAAATTTCTTTTTCCATTGTTTTTTAAGACATTGTAGAAAATTTCAACCTAATTCTACTAAAATAAAAGAAATGCTATTATCCGAAGACTTTTACCAATTTCCGCAAGTAATTATAAATTTGTACAACAAATTACAAATCTTATATTATTTTGCTTCACTGTAATTCATAGTATTTTAGTGCGAAAATAAATCTCCACCAGGGAAGCAAGTACAGTTTAGAATTAAAAGCTTTAATAGTTAAATAATTGAATTGAAAACGTACAATATTGAATAATTAAGGATTTAAAAATTTTAAATGAGAAAATTTCAATCTCTTAATCTTGTACAATCTCAAATAGAAACTTAATTGTTTAGCAATTTCCAGAGCTTTTTTTTTAATCTGGCCAATTTTTATTTTCCTATATGTTTGAATTATTATTGTTATGTTTGAAGAATTTAATTCGAATGCGCACATCATTGAACTCCTCTTTTTCGAATGCTGTTAAATTATAAATGGTTTACATTTGAAGGTTTGAGTTTGACAATTTAACCATGTGCTTCGAAATTAAATTGAATGAAATTTCTATTATACCCCAAAAAGTTTAGACACCACTGATTGTAATTTCCAGTCTGAACCATTACTTTCTTCTTTATTTTTTCGGATTAGGGTTCTAAAATGTAAGAAATCTCGACTGAGTGTGAGAGTAGAATTATTTAAGCGGAATCACGCGAAAACGCTAGTCGGCGGTGGAGAAGACTTGGGCAATTAGTATAATTTGCAGCAAAAGAAATACGAAAGAGGGAAAGAAACGGTCCAATGGGTGTTCGTTGCTGAGACTAAACCTGTATCTCCGCTCGAGACGAGATGATCGTTGTCGGACGGAGGGGAATTCGGGGTGAGAAGAAGGGCGGTTTAATGAGACATCTTTATGTAGGTTGGCAAATGCGAGCTATACTCTGGGATTGCCAACCTTAACAATCGCGTTGACTTAAACGCTCCCGTTACGACGTCAAAACGTGGGTGTTCGGATTCCTATCTCATCATCATCATTCGACCTTATTTACATGCAGGCAATATTATCTCAATCTCACTAACGAACCTCGTCCAATAGTCGCTTGACCCAATTTTCATCACTGATCATACCTGAGTCTTTGATCAATAAATTTCTGGATGCTAGGATTATCGGAATGAATCTGGGTTTATTTATAGAAAATAGGTTAACTATCGGAGAGTGATCAACTGACAGCGAAGGGAGGACACAGTGTACCATTGAATCGATACGATTCCGGCGGAATGTTTTGGTGGCCTATAAATCCCGAGGGGAGCGTGCCGTGTAATAGAATCATGGAATTCACGATGGAATAGAATCGGCTTGTTATTAGCACGTCCACACATAACTTGGATTCAGCTATCTGTGCGGCCAGTCGCTTTGGTAGTAGCGGCCAATGCTCAGGATATTTATGGCTAGCGACTCATGTCCCATCGCGTCCAACAATTTCGCATCTCACAAAGCAAAGGAATCGATGAACTTGAGTAGGAAAGGCTTTTAAGTCGCCGACTTGTCTAAATTTATGGTCACTTACTTATGGTGCAAACATTAACTGACTGCAGGACTTTATATCCACTTCCCAGGAAGAGTGCAAGGGTGATGGTTACGAGATTTTTTATCAATTGATTCGTGGGGAGCATTTGGGTTTATGGTTCATCATCGGTTTATTGGGGTTTATCTTCTTTATGCTGTACTAGACTTATAAAACTGTTGACGATTTAGCAAACTGCGTGGATATAATTATGTCCGGACGATAGATTTGGCAGATGATAATTTAGATCTTAGAAATGGTAGGCAAGCTAATTGGGTTAATGAAGTCGTGTGGATCTTGGTATATTATGATGAGATTTCCCTCATTCAAATGTTTTTGATTGATAGGATCATTAATCTGGCTCTCAGAATTATGATGGAAGGATACAAATCTAGAAGCTAAAGGATTTTTTCAGCGATTAGTTTTGTTAGTGGAAATCCTGACAAAATGGTAACATGAACCAGTATCTGTTGGGATAATTTTTTCAAGAGGGCTCCATAAATATCCTTATGGGCTAGCAGTAAAGTAAGTTGTTGCAACAACTTACTTGTGCTTTTATTTCGTTTTCCTCTTCTATGCTGGGTTAGAGAGTCCCTCATTCTCAGCGTGTGAACGGGAGTTAAGGACGCCCGGAGCAATTTTCACGTTTGATGTAAGTATTTTATGGTCGATTGAGCGCCACTGGTGCGAACGAACGAGATTCCTGTGTAGAAGGAACGATATGGGGTAGTATGGTATGGTATGGTATGGTATGGTAGGGTATATAGTTGGTACGTAGGTACAACAGAGAGAAGCAACTTTCGAGTTATGCTCTGGTCGTTACTATAGCCGTGTCAAGGTACACACTCGTGCGCAAACAAACACGTGCATGATACTCGCACCTACAAGGTTTAACACAACCCCACTTGATATCCCTTTTTGTCTATAGGCTGGTCGTCTCGCTTTTGTAATAAAACGATTTACTGCGAGATGCAAGGATGCTACAAACTCCAGCCACCTGGTCACAGATAACTTCATTCCGATCAGATAGATTGCTAGATAAAATGTTCGGAAAAAGTTCTTTTTTAAATTTTCAGAATTTGTCAATTAGTGGACTAATTGATCTTCTAGAGTGCTAACTTGTTTGCCCTCTGGGAATTCAGGGTTGCAAATTACTATCGGCAATCCTCTAATTATGGCGCTTATTCATTAGCCGTTAATTATGTCATTCGAGCACTTGGTTATAAGGCTATTTGTTTCATAGAGTTATTCTGCCTGATTTATAGCTGAGTTAGGGCAGACCATATTGAAAGAGTCCATTATTAAAACTGCAGTTTGTTAATGAAATTAGTCCGGAATTTATCAAATTGATAGAATTGTTTTAAAAGCAGAATAATCAAATCGGAGGGACTATTGAAACTATTGAAAGATATAAGTGGCCTACCTAACGAGACGGGAAATCGTCATCGGTGACGTTAAAGTCTGGAACAAGTCTGTAAATGTTGGTGCAAAGCGATAATCCTTCGATTCCTCGGTGAGACCAAAGTCGGCGCGCCATAACGAGACTGGCTAAGAACCCCCTTGGCGACGCTCGTGAATCACGTGATCGATGCGCAATGACCCTTTGTTAAGTCCGTCGAAGAAGGCCAGTTTGATGCCATAATGGCCGGGCTTCCCTGTGTAACGTGTCAGACCTGCAGACGTTCTGCTGCAATTTATGGCTACAAAGATTCTGCACACTACCTTCCCAGTAAGTGAGATAACACGAACTATCTTAGCCAAGTCAGGAGAAACTCACTCAATGACAAGAGGAGAATAAAATGGAATACAATAAAATGAAATTGCATATCCGGCTCGAAGGACCAAACTGGTAATCTTGAAGAATCGCATTGTAAATTATTTATTATTCAATCCCGTTCTCTCGGGTGAAGATTGGATAGACTTGAGAGAAATTCATTTCGTATGAATGAGCTTAACCAGGAGTTACCTGGAGAAGTGCGCACCAGAGAGTCTGACTTGAATAGAGCCCATTGTCCGTCAAATCATCTAAAAGGCAGTACAGTAATACAGTGTTTCCATTTGAACATAAATTAATTGTAAAACAATTTCACGGTAATGTGCGATGCGCCTAGAGCGAATCAATTCTTTGCACGTGGACGAAATGCCGCGAGTCTTTATCATCCGTTGCAATTAAACTCGTAAATCTGCAGACTAACGGCCCTGTTACGCGAGATCGGTGTAACGCCGAACAATAAAGATAAACGTAAACATAACATATGTACCGACATAAAGCTGACATAAATTTAATTTAACGATGCGTGGGGCATAATGCCCCGTCCCTGCACGTTGACTGGGTCTCGGTTCAGGGCCCTACGAGGACGCATATGTGTGTATAATGTGAACTTGGCGAGTACCCTCGTAACCAACGACCATGCCACGACTGCCAATTTCTGTCCGGTCTTATATGAGCACTTGAAGCGAGTCTTCGAGAGATAAGTAACGGGTTGAACATGGTAATATAGCACGGAGATAATGTGATTTACTATCTAAAGAGATCCGCAAGAAATCGCGACGATTCTCTTGATTGCAACGTCCTACGGGATTCAGGACATGCAAATACTTTATTTTCTGGCATGTGGGAATGGAGGGAGGAAAGCAAGGCTAGGGATGATTAATGGACTTATGATAATGTAGGAATAAATTTATTTCCTGGTGTGAACTACTCTTTGTGGCAATACATATTTTGAATCTGTTAGATTCTTCTTTGAGATAATAGAACTACTTTAAAAACCATAAATCGAAGTCTAAT